>OY735224.1:6166322-6168822 GCA_963457665.1 Thysanoteuthis rhombus | reverse complement strand
TCAACTTTCGAATCTCTTTACCCTTAGAGAGAGAAAGTCTAATCCTAGGATGGAGATAGGGGAGTAATGACCCTCTTCACCCCGCCCCTCTTGCGGACGCCGATGTGTAGGTATGAAGTGCATCTATTTAAGGCGGCTATCGAGAATTAAATGCTTGTTGAACCAATCAATTCACTCGTCTGTCACTCCGCAAAGCGAAAAAGAAAAAAAAAAAGGCGGCACGTGGCTTTAATAGGCTGCACAAGATGACCCACACCTCTGAATAACTTGGCTTGTTCACAGCCTGTCGTGATGAAAGTTACAAAAACAAACAAACAAACAAACAAACAAACGAGAAAAAAAAACCTTGTTGTTTCCCGCCATCGAGGATCATTGGCCAACAAAATCTGCCCGGAAAGTATCCAGCCATATTGGATAAAACAAATAATTAAAAAAAAAAGTATTAAAAAAATGAAACCACAAGACTATAAGAAAAAAAAAAAAAACACGACTGCCGATCGGAGTGAAAGATGGGCTAAAGGTATTATTTGGACTACAGTTCCGTTTGAGTCCTGGTAGCTCAACTTGCATAAAACTCCTTCCACGAAAGGCATGCGTTCAAATCCCACCGAAGGTTTTTTTTAATCATTTTCCAATCGACGCTATTCAATCGCTGACGTAGAGTAGTTGCTCTCACAGTAGCGATAACAAGCAACTAATACATTAAGGTGCAGATAACATTTTATCATAAATAAAATTCGTAAAATAACTATTAATTCTGTTTCATCAAATGAAAATGAAAATGAATAAATAAATAAAATATGCCGGAAAGTTTAGGAAAGTATCTATCCATTTTGAATATCTCAGGAACCGGTTGTGTGACCTTGATGTAATTTAGCAAACAGATCCATACGTTCTTATTCAAACACAAACGATATGGCCCGTATTATAAGTCGATTGAATAAAAACAACTAAAATATTTAAATGAAGGTAAAAACAAGTCAAATTTAATTTCAGAAAATAATTATCATAACACTTCATCCAATAATAGTAATGAAAATAATTGATTTAATATGATTATGTAGGTCTAATACGTTAATCCGAGCACCGAGGGACAATTGTAAGAAATTAGGTTTAAAAGTGTGAATCAGCTTCTGCCAAACAATGGAAAATCTTCGTGAACGATTGGTAAAGGCAACAAGACGTAAACTGGACTCTTCTGGCAATAAGAACTTGTTATTTGTTGTCGTAGACGAAATAGGGCTGTTGCAGGAATCGAACCTACGACCGATAGGATTGCTGCTTCGACGTAGCGATACTCTTACGATTCAACTAAACAGTTGCCGGTAAAGCAAAGGCCCAGATATAAAGGACATGAAAATTTAAGGTGATAGCAATTATTTTGGCCTTTGCATTACCGGCTGATGTTTAGTTCAATTGTATCCGCATTGCTACGTTGAAGCAGCTACCATATTGGTCGCAGGTTCGATCCCTGCAACAGTCCCATTTTTCATTTATTGTTTATTCCATCAAAGTTGTATATGCTAAGTGATGCATTAATCGAGTAACGACGGGCGATTTTTTTCATGAAAACTACTCAAAAATCTTTATGATAAGCTCGTCAAATTCAATAAAGACTCTCCGTCTCTATCAATTAAGCTGTAATGTCAAATTTCGAAGTCATCCTGACAAACACCGTCAAAATAAATTCTATTTATGGCATTATTAATGTTTTCCACAGGAAAACATCGAATAGAGTTGATGAAAACATCTAGAAACATCTAGAATCCCCAGATGTTGTTGATGGACTCGTTAGAATAAACACCCCTTAAGTCAAAAAAAATGCTACAGCAAGTGGTAGTTTATTCTCAGCTGCTTTTTTATTTTAGCTGATTTATCGAGTGCAAGTGGTCCATGGTCGAGTAGCTTCTTCTAAAGCCAGCCTGTTCATGTGGCTGGTTTTCATCGAGTGTTTTTGTGATTCAGTTGGTGATGATCTTTGTGAACTCAACCTTCAAAAATAAGAAAGATCCCATTAATCCTAAAGAAAAGGGTGTATAACCAATGCATCCTCCCAATAGTCACTTATGGAGCTGAAACATGGAACTTAACCAAGAGACGGACCTGTAAATTGAGAACCATGCAATGTGCATATGAAAGAATAATGCTGGGCCTCACATGGAGAGACCACAAAACAGCACAGTACATCCTCCGAGAAAAGACAAGAGTTAGAGACATCATAGAACCCATAAAAAATCTCAAATGGCGGTTGGTTGGCCATGTTGCAAGAATGGCAGACAATCGATAGACATCACGACTCACAACATGGATTCCCCGAGACCACATGCGCAACCGAGGCCGGCAAAATGTTAGATGGAGAGACGTGCTAGACAAGTTCAGGAAGTACTGGCTCCGTGACGCCCATGATAGAGAAGTGTGGCAAATCCTGGGGAAGGTCTATGTCCAACGACAGACGCTAAAAGACTGACGATGATGATGATGATGATGATGATGATGATGA
>OY735224.1:6033822-6161322 GCA_963457665.1 Thysanoteuthis rhombus | reverse complement strand
ATATATATATATATATACATATACACACAGTATATGTGGTACATATCAGGCTAGCAGTATAACATAATATAATAATATATCAATAATATAAAGCGACTTCTGAAATGAATTGGATTTATTTCATAGAGTGCTCGATACATACAACATTTTACTCATGGAGTTGAGTTGTTTTAGAGTAGAACCTACTATATATATATATATATATATATATATATGTGTGTGTGTGTGTGTGTGTGTGTGTATAATTAATAATTGTGTCAATCACAGGCAGTTGTTTCGTTGTATTATAACTCCTCAGAGCGGCTAAAGACTATCTAATATCCCATCCTGTACCACAAAGTAGGATCGAAACCTTCGCTCAAGACCCACAGGCAGACATACTATCCCTACCCTACGCAGAACTGGACGGTCAATAGGACAAAATTAAGCAATGTATTTACTTACGTACAATTCCTCATCCACCAAAGATATGTAACCGTTATAAGGTAGAGAACTGATAATACTGACAAGAGACAATTTGTACGTTGTACAATGATAACCAAGTATAAGGGAAACAAGGAAAAAACACTTCTGATGATTACAGAAATTGACAGATATTGAGAGATTGGTGACTGGAGTGACACAAAAAATCTATTGTAAAAGTTTTTTGATGTTTAATGTTTAAAGCTGTAAAGCTTTCTAGACTAATGGAGAGAGAGAGAGAGAGTGAAAGAGAAACATGCATATATCTACATATATAAATGTATACACACACATAAGTATACGCACACACACGTATATATAATGTAGGCACACATATATATGTATATTTGTACGCACACATAAACATGTGTACACACGCTCACATATATGTATGTATGTAAACACACACAAACATATATATAAATGTGTGCACACACGCATAAACACACACACACACACATATATATATATATATACATATATATATATATATATATATATATATATATATATATATATATATATGCAAGGTGTATCCAGAAAAGAACCTACTATAGTGGAAGGCAGGTGTTACGGTTCAAATAACCAGAAGTTGTTACTTACAATATCAATCGAATACAAATACATTGATGGGATAACAAGTAGTGTCCAGTTCACGCTGAGAACAGTTTCATTGCAACCTTTCTCGCATTACAACAATTGGCGATTAAAGAAAAAAAGTTGCTTTTATAAAAGTCCATCACCGCCCATCAGTAACAATGAGTGCATAGTATTTAAAATATAAAAAGATTTTGGGGGGATTTTGTTTAAAAGGATTCTTTTTACTCTAGTCGAATATTTAATCGTGAAATTGTTCATTTAAAACGAAAACAAAACAAAAAAGTTTTCATTTTCCATTCTTTCGTCATTTCTCGTCCAGTTATTCTTCAATTCTTCATTCTTCCTTATTTCCTTCTTTCTTTCTTTCACTCCAATTCAGTTTATCTGCTTCTTGGATGTGTCTTTCTCTCTCTTCACCTTTCCTTTTCTTTCTTTCTCTCTTTCTTTCTCTCCAACTCAATTTATCTGCTTCGTAAACGTGTTTTTTTCTCTCTTCATACCTCTCTTTCTTTTGTTCTCTATCTCTTTTTTCTGTCCTCTTCCTTCGTTACTCTCTCTCTCAATCTCTCAACCTCTCTATGTTTCTTCCTTCCTCGTTCTTTCTCCCTCTGTCCATTTTTCTTTTCCTACTTTCTTCTCTTTCTCTCCTTCCTTCTTTTTTTCATCTTCCTCTCCCCTTTCTCTCTTTCTCTTCTTTCTTTTTTTCCCACTAATCTAGAATCTTCCACTTTCAAACCTAGCCCCCACCCTCTCATACATCCACCCCCATACTAGACCAGGTGAAACGCACTATTTCACTATTTTTCGACTCGTATATTATATGAGACGAACGAACTGACAAAAAAAATCCCTTTGAATATCGCACTTCTCTGTTTTGCTTATTTCAAATTCATATGAAAGGTTTCGTCAGGGGCGGGGATGATAGCTTGAGGGGGTCTGGGACGGTGTTAAATCCCTTCCCTCACATTGATTCTTATCTATTGAAAGAGCTGCTCAGGCACACACATTGCTATGACATAACAAAACAGTCGGTGCGCGCTCTCCCTATGTAAAAATATGCACTCCCATCTGCAGAAACTGTCACCTAGAACTGTCAACATAGGTTTCTTCAGTTTTTAAGCCGGTCCTCCTGGCTCTGTATGTATATATGCGTGCACGTATCACGGGTACAGGCTACACGAATATAGCTAGAAGGTTGACGATTTAAACGTTCACTCCTTATTATGTTTAGAAAAAAAGTCTTTTTTTAAATCAAAATCTTCACTCGCTAAACGCTTCTTTAAAAAAGATGGTCCAGTTTGCAATGTTAGTTTATGCTAAATCGATCCCTTAGTATGTATACGCTCATTTTTTTTTTTAAATTGATAATTTTTTTAATGACTCTTATCTTATTCATTATTTTTGTCTTCCTTTCGGGACAAAAGGCGAGAGAAGTAAGTTATTCATTGATCACCCTCTTCACCAATTTTTCTATTTGATTACTCCCAACACAGTATTCTGCAAGAAGACAGGTTATGTGACAGTTTCTATTAAGTGACTAACCAGACTAGATCTCAATTCTTTTATTATTTTTTTTTACAAATAAATGCTCGGTAAACACCAAGCAACGATTTCTGTTCTAAACAACAAAGGAGGAGATTTAAGTGCTAAGTTAAGCATAAAACAGTATTATGGTGGGTAGAGATAGAGTTAAGAGAGTACTGCAGGGAGAAAGGAGAGAGAGAGAGAGAGAGAGAGAGAGGTGAGAAAGGGAGAGAAAGAGGTTGAGCATAAAACAGTATTATGGTGGGTAGAGATAGAGTTAAGAGAGTACTGTAGGGAAAAAGGAGAGAGAGAGAGAGAGAGAGAGGTGAGGGAGGGAGAGAAAGAGGTTGAGCATAAAACAGTATTATGGTGGGGAGAGATAGAGTTAAGAGAGTACTGTAGGGAAAAAGGAGAGAGAGAGAGAGAGGTGAGAAAGGGAGAGAAAGAGGTTGAGCATAAAACAGTATTATGGTGGGGAGAGATAGAGTTAAGAGAGTACTGCAGGGAGAAAGGAGAGAGAGAGAGAGAGGTGAGAAAGGGAGAGAAAGAGGTTGAGCATAAAACAGTATTATGGTGGGTAGAGATAGAGTTAAGAGAGTACTGCAGGGAGAAAGGAGAGAGAGAGAGAGAGAGAGGGAGAAAGAGAGAGAGGTGAGAAAGGGAGAGAAAGAGGCTGAGAATGCGGTTGAGAAAGCAAGACACTCTTATGGTGACAGATAAGGAATCAAGAAGGGAGAGAAAGAGAGAAAAGTAGAGAGATGAGAAAGTGAGTTAGTGAGAGAGGAGTCACCCAAAAGGAGAGAAAGGGAGAGAGAGAGAGAGAGAGAGAGAGAGAGAGAGGGGAAATGAGAGAGATGAGGGAGGAAATAGAGAGAGAGATAAGAGAGTGAGGGTAAATAGAATGGCAAAATATGTCGAGGGGAAGAAATAGAAAAGAAATCAATGAAAGAAAGATAAAAATCATAAATAACTTTCTTTTCCGCCCACTCTCTTCCTGCCCTCTTATCAAACCAATTTTCTTATCTCCTATCTCCTTTTTTTTGCCAAGTTAAGCATAAAAAAAACTGTCACGGTGGAAAGATAAGGTAAAGAGTGTATGGAAGGGTAGATAGAGGAGGGAATATAGAGACAGAGAGACAGAGAGGGAGGGATTGAAAGGAAGAGCCAGTAGAAGGGGGTAAAAGGGGGAGAAAGAGTTGGATAGTGAGAGATAGATGTCAGAAAGAGGGAGGAGAGGAAAAGAAAAAAGATGTGTAAGGAAAACTGCGAAAGACACGGTACATAAAGGAAGAAAAAAGAGAAAGAGAGACCGAAAAAAGGAAATAGAGAGTGAGAGGTTAAAAACGAGGGAGAGAAAAAACAGTGGGAGAAGTGAATGGTGCAGTGAAAAGTAGTTAGTGAGACATAGACGAGAAAAGAAAAGGAGAAAAAAGGTTTGATAGATACCGAAAGAGGGTAGAGAGAAAGAGAGACAGAGACAGACAGAGGGAGAGAGAGTTAGCGGAAAGTAAGTTGGGGGAAAACAGTGAGTGATACACGAAAAAAGGAAGGGAAAGAAAGTAGGAAAGAGAGATGCATAAGGAAGATAGTGAGAGATAAACTTTACATATATATATAAAGAGAGCAACAGAGGGAGATAGAGAGATGATAAGAGAAAAGGGGGAGAGAAGTAAGAATTGAATGACAAAAAGGGAGAGATACAAGAAAAATGCGTCAGAAAGATAGTGAGTGTAGGGAGAAACAGAGAAACAGAGAAAGGGAAAGAGAGGTGATGAGTGAGATAGAAGGAAAAGAGTGACAGAGAATTGACAAAAAGGAGAGAGAGAGAAAGGAAGAGAGAAGGGGTGAAAAGGAAGAAACATAGGTGGAAAATATGAGAGATAAAAGCCAAATATATATATATATATATATATAGAGAGAGAGAGAGACAGGCAGACAGACAGACGGACGGATAGAATTGAAAAATGAGGTGGAAAGAAGGAAGTGAATGATAAGCGAAGAAAAGAACAAGGATAGGGAAAGAAAGTAGGAACGAGTGACGAGTAAAGAAGACAGTGAGAGAGAAAGAGACCGATGGTAAATAAGGGAGGGAAAAAGAAGAAAGAGACAAAAGTCATTGATTGAAGAAAGGGATAGCGTATTTTACCATGCATAATCAACTACCACGAATAATCTGCACCCCCATTGAGCTTTAATTCTAAAATGAAAAATGCAATATCCCGTGCGTAAAATACAGGGTGTATATCAAAGAATGCAACATCCATTTAAAAATGAAATGATTCTGTAAAAAGATCTTTCAAGTTGAGAATTGGCAAATTGATTGATAAAAATAGTTGCACCGTCAAAATTTCTTACAACTTTTTGTTCTCACTAGCTCTGGCATTTGAAGCATAAGTTAATTTTATTTATCGGCCTTGTTTAATGTGACAGGAGTGACAAAAAGTGAATTATTTACTCTTCTAAATTGGGTGAGAATCCGTTTTTTTTTTTTGTTTTTGTGGAGACAATCTCCTGAAAGCTCGAATTACGACGTGTTATTGGACCTTGTATAACAAGCATACAGTTTAAAATGCTTGGAGAGATGATATTACGTTGGAGAAATGTCAGGTGAATGCTGAGGATACTGCAAGACTCAATATCCAAATTCTGTAAACTTAGACGCAGTCTGATGGGGTCTAGGATTGTAATGGAGTATTTCATCCAATTCATAAGGGACGAATTTTCCCGACTTTTTAACCTTCCTTATGGCCTTTATTTAACGTAAAATGGCTGTTGTTGAAGTCCTTGAGCCTGCAGTATTCGGCCACTACTGTCGATGATTGTTCATCATTAAAAACAGCGTTGGTCCCCTTTCAGATCTTTCATCGGTATCTGTATTCGAATACCTGTATGTATTGATCTATTGAACAAATGCCGAACTGTTCGAACCGTAGTAGTGTTCATTTCGATTGTTTTGTTGGTATTCTCAGCAGCTTATTGGTATGATGTCCTAATCTGAATTCATACTTGAAAATTAGTCTCTTGTTGACACCAATGCTTCTAAGATCAAAAACCTCTAATAGTAACGAATTGTATCTCTACAAGAACATACTCGTGAAGAATAACGATGCTATTTATGGATGGATCAGACCTGGGGAGCCTAAAGCTATTTCAGTAGGTAATTTATTTTTTTAATAATTCGACTATCCTAATTCTAATTTTTTTAAAAAGTCTTAACTCAATTCAAGCTGTTTTAAGGGGTGATCAGACATACAGTATTAAGAGTTTCTCTGAAGTAATATTCATTTTTACGTCATTGTAACAATATACTTATATCATTGAAATAGACATATGTGCTTGAATGTTCGCTTGTGAATAGATGGATATATTTTGGAACTATTTAATTCTGATTTCATAGGAATTTTTGTTAAACATATTTTTCGATGGTTGGATGAACATGTAACATATTTCCTCCTTATGGAACGAAACGAAATTTAAATAATTTTGGTATTGTTTAAAAAAGACCACTCCTCAAATGAGGTAAAATGAATGAAGGGAAGATAGATTAACTGACGCAGATAGATAGATAAATGAACATATTATTGCTTGGTTCTACCTAAATCATTTATATATATTCGTCTCTCTTTATATTAAGTCTATAAAGCTTTGCTACTGTAAGAACTAATGACTTCACAATGTGAATCGAAATTCACTTGCATCTACACTCACACAAAAATAATAAGTGTAACGATCTTGATCTGAGCCCCAGTTGCTCATCATGATACGGTTATGAGGAATTAAAAGCAATACTGCTATTTGACCATGGCTACTCGGCAGTGGCCTCTTCTCTTACGATGTTTCTTTGGTTGATATATATATATATATATATATATATATTACAAGGATATATACCCTGTAAATGTTAAGCACAACCAGCAGTTACTGATGAGTCTTCTAGGCACGAAACGTTAACATTCATCGGGTATACATCCTTGTTATTCTTTGATATTTTGATGTGTTAACAGCTCTATTGTGTCGAATATTGAGCAATGTGATGAAATATCTACAACAGTTGAAATTTGTTTTCTATTTCTTTCTTCTTGTGTTATTATGAATTGAAAATATAATACATATATGTGTGTGTGTGAGTATATATATATATATATATATATATATATATATATATATATATATATATATAAGAAACCAACCATGGGAACGAGCTGGCTTCAGAAAACCTACTCAACCATCGATTATCTCCATTGAGTTAACTAGCAAGAAGTGAAATCATCAGGATATAGAATGCCACTCGCTAGAGCAATTGTTGACTTTAAAAGGGCCTTCGACTCAAGTGGAAATCCCCAAAGCCATTGATATAATCGTACAACAATGTGCAGACCCCGTATACGTGAGAGTAATGTGATATATCTACTCTTTCATCAGGCTACATAAAGATTCTGAGCCCTTTCAACAAGCCAAAGGAATGTGACACGATGATATCAGCTCTCTCAAACTCTAAACAATCTCCCTCGAGATGATCTTCCGAAACTTAGACTTGGAATACAAAGGAATCAGGATAGATGGCAAATACTTCAGTAACCTCGAATGTGCTGATAACAACGTCTTCTTTGTTAGGAACCTTCATGATCTCCAAATAATACTAGACGAATAAAAGCTAAAGAAAGAAGACCCCTACATCTACTTAGGACATCAAATCTCGAGGAAATCACACTAGGTTGACAAACCTTTGGCAGAGTAAGCTCAACTTTCTGGAACAAAAAAATCCAATTAGTCCTAAATAGAAGGATATACAGCCAATGCATCCTCCTGATCGTCACCTATGGAGCAGAGACATGGAACCGAACCAAAATGTTGACCCACAAACTGAGAACAATGCAACGAGAAAATCATGCTCAACCTCACACGGAGAGATCAGAAGACAGCAAAGTATCTTAGAAAAAAACATTAAGAAACTTATATGGCAATGGGCTGGATATTTTGCAAGAATTTTTGACAACCACTGGACAACATGGATTCTCAAAAATCATTTGCAGAATTGTGGCAGGCATCAAGAGAAACGGCATGATGCATTTGATAAGTTCTGGCTCCGCAACTTCCATGATAGAGAGTTATTGCGAATTTTGGGGAACGTTTATGTCAGACAACAACGATGTCAAAAAGTTGATGATGATAATGATGATGATACCCGTCAAAATAGATTAAAAGAAACTTGACCCCCCCCCCCGAAAAAGGGAAGACAAAATTGTATGGCCAGGGGCACTGGAACACACTAACACATTCACATATAGAAATGAGGATAGAACCTTTAGCCACCTTTGGTGGCTACAGTCGTTCGACAGGTCTAATTAGTCACTCTATCGGAGCCGTCACATCCACATCTTTTAGCAGTGCGTCTCGTCGGGGGTAATCAATAAGAAAAATGATAAAAAGGGTATGATCAAAGATAAGTTACTTCTCTCGCCATTTGTTGGGCAGTGATCACTAAAAGGAGTTCGAATTTGAAAAAAATAATACGCGGTCATATATTCTGGGATCAATTTTGCATTAACGTACATACTCTGAAAAGTATTTGGGTTTTTCTGACGAAACGCGCGATATATGCCTTTATGACCAGCCAGACTAACTTGAAAACTGAGAGAAACCTATGTAGGCAGTTTTTGTGACAGTTTTGGTTGACGATTTCTAACACATCGGAAAGTACCTTGCCAATACGCTTGAAATGTAACGTGTACAATTTCGCTTAGTCCTCTTCAGTGTTACTTATTCAGATATTTTGAATATAAATTCAGATAATTCTAAAGAGCAGATGTCAAGGGAGATAAATGGATCAGGATGTATGGGTTTGGAAAATGGGAATCAGAGTTGCTAGGGATAAGTCTTAAAGATAAAAAAAGTTCTACAGGGATCCGTGAGTAGACCAAGATAAAATATATCATAGACGTGATCAAGTAACAAAAAAGGTTGACAAGGCACATAGCAAGGAGGGAAGATAACCTATATAGTAGACCGTTATTAGATATGCGCCGTAATGATCAGGCATTTTGGCATTAAAGTATCAGATTTGACCCAGACCTAGTTTGAACGAATCCCTAACAATACATCTGCAGATGCCAACAAGCAATAACTTGTATGACTTTGACTTTCAAATATTGTGTACATTTTCATATCATTCCAATATACTATCTTATTAATTGTACCTTGAAAGGCAATCACGATGCACACAAGGCATGTATTAATTTAGAACAATTAAGAGTAAACAAAGGAAATGCGTGACCTTTGCATTGACCTCTTGTAATGACCTTTTGACCTTTTGTAATGACCTTTTTTTCAAACTATAGTCATGAATTTAATTCCACTTGAATCACATTAAAACACATCTTGAAACCGCCATTAAGAAGCAGATACATTGAAATAGTTGGCTGACTGACTTTACAGAGAAAAAAAAAAGCAAACAATCATGTGCACATGTCCCGTCATAACCACACATTAACGAACAAGGGAGTCCTGCTTCTTGGCACACGCGCCGACTTGTGTTGCAGCCTTTTTTTTTTTCATCCACATAGCAACAGTCTTTTGTTGCTCTCTTTGGCCACTGGTAGTGTGGTCCGATTAGGCATGTAACCGCCATTCTTCTTTACCTAACTCAACTTAAATCGCCTGGAATACTCCAGATAGCTTATGACTATTTCTAGTCTGGTTCTAACGCGTCATACGAAGTAAAAAAAAGCGTCTGATGTTTGTGTTAGATTTCCATTCTTCTACCCTTTAGTCTGCTTTCATTTATAGCGCTGCGCATGCTTGCTCCGTCGTATAATGATACAACGAAACGCTTCAATGTGCTCTCAGTGTCCTGATCTAGAGCATCGATATTGCAAGGTCTTGAAATTTGAAAATGCAATTGTCAGTTCAGGGAAAACCTTTTATACGTCCCAGGTAGACAGCTTTCCCTGAAACACAAAGGCTGACGTTACATCTCATTTCGCGGAAGCGTGAAAGAAGGGCAATAGAGTCGTTTTGGCGGAACCAAGAGAAACCACTAAATTATGTCTGGGAATGTATGTAAAGTTTTCATAATATTCATCACCAGTCTTATAATGTCTGTCGTTGGACATAGACCTTCCTCAAGATTCACCACGGTTCTCTGTGATGGGAGTTGCGGAGCTAGTATTTCTTGAATTAGTCTTGCCTATCTCTCCATCTAATACTCTGTCGTCCTCGGTTGCACGTGTGATCTCTGGGGATCCATGTCGTGAGTCGTGATATCCACTGGTTGTCAGCCATTCTTAGAACATGGCCAGCCCATTGCCATTTGAGTTTAAAAAAAAATAGATTCCATGATGTCTCGGTCTCCTGTCTTCTCTCAGATGTATTGTGCTGTTGACTGGCTTTTCCATGCGAAGTTAAGCATAATTCTTTCATGCGCACGTTGCATGGTCCTCAATTTGCGAGTCTGTCTCTTGTTTAAGTTCCATGTTTCAGCTCCATAAGCGACTATGTAGGATGCATTGGTTGAATACCTTTCTTTTATAGAATTAATGAGATCTTCTTGTTTTTGATGGTTGAACTTACTTTAATCAAAGGCTTGCCACCCTAGTGTGATTCTCCGCTTGATTTCTTCTTCTTTTGAGGGTCTCATAGAGATTCGTTGTCTTAGGATGATGTAGTGGTCGGCTTTCTCCAGTTCTGTATCCTGGTATATGCAGTTGAGTTGGCCTATAGGTCTCCTCAACTGCATATATATATATATATATATATATATATATATATATATATGAAGTTTTGACGAGTTACAAATGCTACATTGAGTTCTCTAAGGCCTCACAGCGAAATCGGTAGCAGTTAAATCAACAGCAATGTCCACTGTCTTGATAATCAGTGATTTATGTCTGGTGTCATGGGAATGCATAACATGTAACACCAATCGAATGTCAACCTCTTTTTGTGCATAAGGAGCAAGAAATGATTAAATCGGTGTATTCAACGCGAAGTACATCTTTATTCACAGAAACCAATATTCCATAATTTTTCCATGATCCGATCACAATTTCAGCCAGATAGCTTCATAAGCTCTGAATTATTTTCATCTTTGTGAAGGAAAGCGCTCAAATTTTGAGGGACCAGGAAGTCAGCTTGCACTCTCAAACTGATACCAGTGCCTCTTGATTCTCTGACGGGATATTCTAAACTATCCTTCTTGTGTTTCTCTGAATTTTTGAGATGAGGTATTATTATTATTTTATTATTATTCGAACTATCCTCATCCTGGTTGTTTTTCATACAACGTTTCACCGAAAAAACTGCCACCTGAGGTTTAAGGTTCCTAAAAATTGGCACCACAGGGACACATAGCGTAGTGGTTAGAGAATCAGACAGAATTACAGTAAGTAATCTAATGGTTCTAGGTTCAATCCCAGTGTGAGTCCATAATAATTCGAAAATAATACTACTGCTAAGAGGAGAGTGCAGTCTATATATTCCTTACTTCTCCCACACCTACCAGATGATATCTGATAAAGGCTGTGGAGTACAACGGCCGAATCGTTCTATGAAAAACAACCAAGATAAGGATAGTCCGAATAATAATAGAAATAACATCCTTCTTGTATGAGTCAAATATTCCGTGTGCAGATCTATTGTATTTCATGGGTTTTCTCACACAAGGGGTGAAAACCTTCGAGGCATAATTCAAGGAGATTTCACACGGTCTTGGCTTGAGCATTCGTAATTGCAGCTCCATCCAGTCGCGTCTGGCTCACCGTCAAACGTCATCAGATTCACGAATCAGATTTTTTTGCCCACAGTTTAATCATTCTTAGATACACTAAGGGGAAAAAGGCCGATTTTCGTATTAAAAGAATTATTCAATGTTTTCCTCGTGTATTTGGCTGTTTATGTAAAGTCTAGAAAAGAGATTGTTTTTCAGCAGTCGATGTGCAATAATCATGTTGAAAATAAGAACATAACTGCCAAGATAGAAATGCAAGGCAAGGTAAACCACTATATCTACCTAGGACAACGAATCTCCATGAGATCCTCAAAAGAGGAGGAAATCAAGCGAAAAATCACTTTGGGATGGCAAGCCTTCGACAGAGCAAGCTCAACTTTCAAGAACCAGATGATCCAAATAATCCTAAAAAGAAGAGTATACTACCAATGCATTCTCCCGATAGTCACTAATGGAGCTGAAACATGGAACCTAATCAAGAGACAGACCCACTAACTGAGAAGCATGCAACGCGCGTATGAGAGACATGCTCAACCTTACATGGAGAGATCACAAGACAGCACAGTATATAAGGAAGAAAACGAGAGTCCGTGACTTCATAGAAACTATTAAAAAACTCAAATGGCAATGGGCAGGACATGTTGCAAGATTGACAGACAACCGATGGACATCACGACTCACAACATGCATCTCCAGAGATCACCTAAAAAACCGAGGTTGACAAAACACAAGATGGAGAGATGAACTGGACAGATTAAGGAAATACTGGCTCTGCGACACCCATGATAGATAAATGGGGCGAATCCTGGGGAAGGTCTATGTCCAACGACGGACGTTAAAAGGCTGATGATGATGATAATGAATTTTAGCCCACGTTTCGTCTTCTACTTCTTTGCTGGTTTGTTCAAAAGAGGCAGTTTGTTCTATTTGAGCTATCCAAAAACGATGACACATTTCTCTTTGAGTCCTTTCATCTCTGAGGGTATTAAAAAAAAGATCCTCTTCTTATTGTTTGACTTTTATCGCTTTATTCTTCCTATCATATCGTCATCAACTATGGGTTTTGTGTAGGGTAATACAAAATATTCACTGTCCTACATGGATGGATTTCCCATGCCGCACCCCCAGGGACAATCAGACTTTGGGGGAACAAGAAATTTATGTATGTATGTATGTATGTATGTATGTATGACGCGCACAGGTCTCACCAATTGAGCTAAAAGCGTGAAAATGTCAATGTTTACTCCTCGTTTTGCTCTGATGTTCTTTACACACCGATTTCTAGTGAGGGTTCAATTTGCTATGTAAGTTAAAGCTTAATTGGTCTCCTGGTTTGCGTCTAGCAGCATTCCTGTTTGTCTTCTTTTTCTTTATAAATTTGAATTGCTTTAGTGATCACTTCCCCAACGAGAAAAAAACATGCAGGAGAGGAAAATAATTCAATGATCACCCTTTTTCAGAAAATATTTTGATTGATCCTTCCTACATGGCATGCTGTCAAAAGACGTTTGCCACATAACGGTTTCTAATCAGTGACCAATCAGACCTGTAGAAAATATCTCTTTTCTATCGGGATATTTCAACCATGAAACTCGCAAGCCATGGGTCGTTACCCAAGTCACTGAATTCTTATCGCCCCAACCTGAAGAAGAGCCCAAATATGGTAATTATCATATCTGTATTTCTTTAAAATGCATTGCAATCCTTAGATGGTGATAGATGTGCTCCAACGAATATTTATGTCGAGTCGACTTCGGAAACCATGCGAGACGGGGGAAACGGACGAGCGGGTCCGTTGTATCTTCGGAGACACCCTTCCTAAAAGCAAATTTCCACCCGACCGTTAGAATTTCCTTTTGTCCACACCTCAATCTTATTTCGACATTCATACCCACGCGTAAATCACAGAACAGAACCACCCGAGCACATATACAAAATCAACTGTCACGGTATTCATAGCGGTTTTTCTTTTACTTTCTTTCAAGGCTTGCACCCCTTTGAGATTTCGAAATCTGTATAAGTCGGGATCATCATCACTGAAGTCCCCTTAATAAGGATTATTACCACTAAGGCCCTCTAGTAAAATTCAATACACATAACCAAGTAAAATTAGTACCACCCAACGAGACCATGTTAAGATTGGTACCACCAGGGTAAGGATTAAAGATAAAAAGAACGACTAAACAACAACAAAAAAAAAACAAAAAAAAAAAAAAACAAAAAAAACAAGCCTGGTCGCTGTAGAGTTAAACTCCACTATTACCTCTCCCCAACTGAAGATGAATACTGCCATTTTTGTATTGTATATATGATAAGTAAATTCGTATATATATATATATATATATATATATATATATATATATATATATATATATATATATATATATATATATATATATATATATGTTCAGTTTGGCTCGGTTGGTAATAGAGCTGCCTAGCAATCCTCTGGTCGTAATTCAAAATCATGACAGGCAAGTGTTGATTCCACAAATAGGTTTTGTTTAAGAAGTGAAGAGTTTCCTGACTTGAATTAGGTGAGGATTTTTCTTGTTACTTGGAGTTTGAGTAAAGAAAAGGTTTTATAACGATTTACGAAACTCTATTCATTTTGTAAACATCCTGGGGCCTTTGCCATTTCAAACAGGGAGAAGGGGCTGAGAGAGTACCCAAGCTCTCTTTAAATGTTGTAATAACCTAACCTAACCAAATCAAGATTTGTACTATCCAACTGAACCAATTGAAGAGTAGTAGCAGGCAATCGGACCAAGTAAAGACCAGCACCATTTAGGAGAAAAGTGGTGCTGGACTCCATTTGACCCCCAAATCTTTCTCATCCCCCTTAATCTTACGACTAGAAATTTAATTAACGAAGTCAAAATTGACAAGGTAATATCGAAAAGTGTAAATAGCAGAATATTAGAGTTAATTAAGAATCAAAATAAAAATCTTTGAGGCCTTTGACTTCAGGTCATCAATAATACCCCAAGGCGTGGATCCAGTATATGTGAGAGTCTTTCAACATATATTCTGACACTGTTCCTTTATCAGGCTACTTAAGGACTCTTAACCCTTTCAGGTCAGATAGGGGACACCAGCACATCCAAACTATTCACGGACTTTCTCGAGAAGAAATCAAGACTGGAGAAATGGAGGAATAAGATAGATGACCAATATCTAAGTAACCCCAGATTCGCTGACGACATCGTCACTTTTGCTTAGATATTTAATAACTTCCTGATAATGCAAGACGAAGTGAATGAAGAAAGCAAGAAAGTTGGTCTTCACACGAACTTTTGTAAGACAAATGTCATGTACAACAAACAGGTTAATGAAAAAGACAAAGTGAACGAGGAGAAAAAAGTTAGGGACTGAAAGTCCAAAAATGAAGAACAAATAAATCCCATCTTGAAATAAAGGTATAAAACCAATGTTTCCACCCATTAGTCAGCTCTGGTGCTGAAACATCGAAGCTAATCAAATCATTGACCCTCGAATTGAACAATGCAACGTACAGAAGGGAGAACCATGCACATCTTTACATAGGGTCAAGCACAGTATATTACAGAAAAAGCAGGAGTGAGAACTATCAAAGAAAAAAAATTAGGAAATTCAAACAGCAATGGGCTAGACATGTTGAAAGAACGTCCGACAACCGCTGAACATCACGACTCACAACATGGATCCCCAGAGATCTATGGCGAAACTGTGGCCGGTAAAGAAAAGATGGTATGAGGAGACAGACAATATTGGTCCCGCGACGCCCATGAGAGAGAAGTCTGGAGAATCTTGGGGATGCTCAAAGGCTGCCGATGATGAAAATCAAGATATAAACAACGGAATAATTTAATGCGATGCCTGCTGTAGATAGTCTGCTAAGCATAGTTTTACGACGTAGAGCTAAGCTTAGTAGGGTGTAAGATTTCAGATTGAGGCACTGAGTGTGGATCAAACTCACTTCTACAGTCATCTTACTAGATAAATACCATTGTAAATCTTTTAGCAGATTTCAGATCTTTTCCTAATTGATATATACAATTCAAAATCACTACTTCGACCGCAATTCTGCCGCCTGGCATCATCTTCAACAGACCGATGTCAAATATGCCACCACCAGATATATTAGTGAATCGGGATTCCAAATCCAGAGTATGTCAGTCAGTCAGTCAGTCAGTCAGTCAGATGAATTAGAAGGAGTGGATTATAAAGCGACAAACGTAGCTAAACAGTTGGCCCAATGGCTGCCCCCCCCCCCCCCGTACAAAAAAAAACAACAAAAAATAAGCAAAAACGGAAATACGTCACTGAAAACCGTGGATCACTTAGGCGAATTATTGATGGACTGAAAAGAACATGTAATGGGCTACAATAACCAAACGTTCTCCAATTTGATATCTGGTTTCATTGGTTTTATATCTAATATTTGTTACCGTATTTACTCGAGTATAATGCAAATATGATGTGAACGTCATTTCTTTTGGTAGAAATCTTTGATCTATTTATCATTGCCACAATTCTAAAAACGCATGGAAAAAATCAAAATGAAAAAACTGAAACACAACCAGTAAAACGGACATGCTTCCAGCGGTAACATTTGACTTGAACTCACCCATAAATGTCATGGATAACGAATATACTGAAGACGAAGACACAACAATCAAAATTGAAGACGCAGAACTGAGAGAGTAGACCAATTCACCAAGCTAGGACAACGGACCTATTATGAAATCCCTGAAAGAAGAAGAAAGCAAGCAAAGAATCGCTCTAGGCTGGCAAGCCTTTAATAGGGCAAGCCAAACCCTCAAGAACGAAGAAATTATACAACCAATCGTCAACTATGAAACTGAAACAGGGAACCTCACCAAAAGACTGACCCTCAAACTGAGAATCATGCAACGAGCACAGGGGAAGACTATGCTCTAAATAACATGGAGAGATTACAACACAGCACAATATTCTAGACGAGAAATAGGATCCCGTGATATTATAGAATCTATAAGAAAACCTGAATGGAAATATAAGACAGTGTGACTAACTTCGTGATGCCCACGAGAGAGATGTCTGGCAAATCTTGGGGAAGGTCAATTATTTCGGACTTTATTTTGGTGATCAATACCTAGCAAAAGGTGAAAAACTTATTCATTGATCACCCCTTTTTCCATTTTGATTATTTTATCGACCCAATCCTATGATGTCTCAGACCCTAGTTTTATTCCTGATATATTGTGCTGTCCTGTGATCTTTCCATGTGAGGTTGAGCATGATTCTCTAATGCGCACGTTGCATACTTCTCAGTCTGCGAGTTGGTCTCTTGGTTAGGTTCCATGTTTCAGCTCCATAAGTGACTATTGGGAGGATGCATTGGTTGTATACTCTTCATTTTAGGATTAATTGGATCGTCTTGTTTTCGAAGGTTGAGCTTGCTCTGCCGAAGGTTTGCCATCCTAGGGTGATTCTCTAATTGATTTATTCTTCTTTTTTGGGGTTTCATAGAGATTCATTGCCCTAGGTAGATGTAGTGGTCTACTTTTCCCAGTTTTGCATCTTCGATTTTGACAGTTTTGTCCTTATTCTCAACGTGATCGTTGCACGGCTAGCGTGTATGTTTTACCTTCATCTGACTACGCTCCAGCCACCACACTTTTGAACGTCTCATCTATAACACCTACTTTCCAAACCCTCTATTAGATAATAGGAGCTGGGTGAAGATTTTCTGCAAGTTGGTTTCGTAATGCATGATCTTGAATTTTCACTCACGTTGGAGTCGAAGTTTTTGGCACTAGTATTGGGCTTGAGGGGCTCCCCCCTCATTTGAGGGCCTATGAAGGTATTAATGGGGATTCTGTAAGCAGAGCCTTCAAAAGCTGAGGCCCTTTAGCTTGCTGAGTCGAAAGTTCTTTCAAAAGTATTGATGGCAGGGGGGTTTGGCCCTTTTAGAGGCCCCTCAAAAATTTAGTGGGAATTGTTATTGTATTAAGTTAGTAGAGATGTAGTAGAAATATAGTAAAAGGAAAAAAAATCAAAGAAATTTACAACAGAACCCATAAAAAAAATACTGGTTTGGTGATTCGCTCAATAGAAACCGCCATGCAACCAATGTCTTTTGGCAGCATACTGTGTAAGGGAGTGATTAACTTGAAAATTGGAAGAAGATGTGATCAGTGAATGAATCGTTTCTCTCGTTTTTGCTGGATGACTTAAAACCCCCCAAATTCGAAAGAAACCCGAACTTGAGTGTCCGTAGGAAACGATTTTGGTACAATATAGGCAAAGTAGTCCGGATCTTAGTAAATAGTGAAGTTCTACATTCTCGCTTGCAAACGGCAGATAAATACAGAGAAATAAGAGAATTAGTGAAAAGTCTTTCAGTGGCAAATTTTTCAATGGAGACATGGTGAAACGTAAAAGAGGGGATAACAAAAGTTTTAAATTAAAAAAAAAATCTTAAAAAATTTTTTTTCGACTATCCCTCTCATCAGGATGGCCCATCAGAAAAAAGATATACGGTGTTGAAATAGAATAACCTCGGAAAATGCCGTTTACTAACGAAATCGTTGAAAACGCGTGCAAAAAAAAAATGACGTAATGACCCAAAATTAAAACGCTTTGTTTTCAACATGTTTGTTTGTCGTTTCAAAGTTGTTTGAAATATTTCCATTTCATAACTGTTTCCTAACAGGTCATCCTCTGATGGGATTGTCAGTCAACCAAAGCTTTTAGAGATTTATTATAAAAAAACAAATCTTAACTTCAAATCTCTTCTTCACTAAGCATCCGGTAATTGACAGAATTTTTGAAATTTTACACCACCAATAGGTTTTTTCATTAATTCTCATATTTCTCATTTCATCTATTCACCGTTTGTAACATCGAATTAGCAAAGGTGTGAAACTTAATAATTTATAGTCAGAACAACATTTCCTGAATTGTACCATCAAGGCCTCTATTGTCCATTGATTTTTACAGACACTAAAATATTTTTTGCCTTTTTTTACATCCGTAGATCAGATCAGACAACTGATAAAAAGTACGATATGCCACTGCACAAGATGGAAGACATCTTGCTTTTATCAGGTGATAAATAAAATAATGAATATCTAAAAGGTTAATGTGTAATTACTTGTTTTTTTTAAGGTTAACGTATGATTACTTGAGGTTTTTATCAATGAAATTTCTTTAGATATTTGATTTTTTAAAATTTGTTCATTGCCCAAGAAAGAGGATCGGGTTTCGGACGCCCTGGACCCCTTGTATTCACGCCTGATAATAATCTAATTATTACTCCCAGGCAAGTCGACAGGAACAGGTTGGGTTCTCTTTTCTTTTCGCCCTACTGTGACCAAGCCAACCATATCTTTGAAAGATCGCGACATTAAGGCGTATATATACGCCCTTTTGTTAATATATACATAATTTATTTAAAGTCAAGACCATGGGCAGGTATGTAGGCCTTTGATAATTTTTTCAATCCCTGTTTGTGAGTCAACCTCATGGGGTCAGTAGGCTAAACGGAGGAGAACAAAAAACGCAAACAGAAGTCAAGAATCGACTAGAGGCGTAGCTGGAGACTCGGGGTCCTCAGAGGCTTGTGTCCTTGTGGGGCCTCCAAGTAGAACCTTCAAAATCTGAGGCCCTTGAGATTGTCGAGTGGACAGTTCTTTTTTTAAAGCATTGATGGCAGGGAGGTTTGGCTCCCTGATAGGCTCCTCAATGATCAAATGAGAAATTTCATTGAATAGAGCAAGTAGAACTGTAGTAGGTGAACTGCTATTCATGGAACTTTTGGGAGCTTCCAAATGGTGGGGGGTGATTTAAAATTACCCATCCCCTCCCCCAGCAACTTTCTAAGAATGTACAGAACGAAACTGTTTCAGATGTAGAAAGGGGGAAGGGAAAGCCATAGATAGAAACTCGCCGTCACAGTCAATAATCAAACAACCACAGCGTTAAAATTTGAAGCCATGTAAAAGAATTTAAAAAATCAAAGAATAGATATGGTCAGAATAAATTATATTTATGACATCACCGTTGTTTTCCACAGGAAAATACCTAAAAGGGAGTAATAAAAGAATCATCTGGAAACTTCTGGATTTTGAGAAATCTACGTGTCATCCATGAACCAATTTCAATAAAGCCCAATTAAGGTCAGAAGAGAAGGCCTGAAGAGAAGGAAAAAAACAGAGAGAGAAAAGCTGAAGAGAATGAATGAAAGAGAGAAGGGGAGGGAGGAAAACTGAGAATGATAATAAAAAAAATTAGGAAGGAATTTAAAAATTGAAAGAAAAGGTGTCGTTTGGTTAGTCACTCGATAGAAACCGTCACGCAACCAATGTTTCATGGCAGTATGTCCTGTTGGGGTGATCAATTAAACAATTAAAAAATTGGAAAAAGGGGTGAGTTGCTCCACGTGCTTTTGCTGGGTAATGATAACTATGAATATATATATATATATATATATATATATATATATATATATATATATATATATATATATATATATATATATATATATATAAACAAACGTAAACACTACCAGATATAAAGTAAGGGATCAATTTTGCGTAAACTTACATTGCGACTTGAACCTCCAATCGAAAGGATATATATATATATATATATATATATATATATATATATATATATATATGTGTGTGTGTGTGTGTGTGTGTGTGTGTGTGTGTGTAGTCAGCCAGCCAGACCATCATAAAAACTGAAAAAATATGTTGATTGTTTCGGTGACAGTTTTGGTTGATGGTTTCAAAAAATAATTTCATTATCGACGAGTTAATCCTCGTGAAAAAGTGGATATTGTAGAATTTCTGTGAGATGATCTTCTAAGGAAAAAAAACTGAATTCCTTTAAATGGAAGAGTCGGTAGTTTCAAAAATTGAGCAGATGTTTTCATTAGCTAAATTCTTACTGTTGACAGGAAAAGTCCCTAATTATGGTCAGAGAACCAAGAAAATCACACTTCTTTATATAACTAGATTTTCATGATATAGGAATAGTATTATCCGACAAATTTATATTAATGACAAAGTTGGAAAATTATACTTTCTTGGAATTGTTTTATTCCGATACGCGTTTCGATAAAATATTCATCTTCCTCAACTGGTTGAATGTTAATTTTAGATTTAAGTGACGTTCCTCGTTGCCATATGGCCATGCAACGCTGCTTCTGTAATGGTTTCGTTTTGTGATATCTATTGATGGTATCTTTGCATGATCTCAGCTCGTGTTCCCTTTCAGGTTGTTCTTGATTTCTATCTTGTTTTGCTTTAGGAATAGCTTGAGTAGATTTGTATTAGTATAGTAGTCCATCATTGAACTACCGCAGTCATCAAATATGGCAAAGGACTCTATCCTTTTTATATGTGCGTGTGTTTGTTAGTTAATGTGTTTGTTTGTGTGTTCCAAAGCTCCTGACCATTCCGTTTTGTCTACAGAAGCAAAAACCGGCATCAGTACTCCACTAAAAATGATGTTTTTTCATTGTTGCAAAAAAGCTTTTTTGAATGTTTGTGGACCTTATATAAACGGATTCATCAATATCATAAAAAAAAAACATTTAGAAACATTCGGATTCAGGAGTGGGCCTTATTTAAAAAAATTTCTCCATATTTTTGAAAAAAAAACCATATCTAAAAACATCTAGATTCTCCTAATTCTAGATGTTTTCTAGATATTTTTTTTTACTCAATATTTCTTGTGAAACACATCAGTGATGTCATTAGCAAGAATTCATTCTGACCATGTTTAAGTCTTCGATAGAAAAAATGACGCCAAACGGTTGTTATTAATTTTCAACAACTATCTTCCTTCATCCTTGTTTTTTCAGTTTCTTTTTCTTTACATCATAACCTAACCACCCACTTATGACGAGGAATAAACAGCGCAGATCGGACAGAAAGAATGTTCCGGTCCGTGTTGTCTACTCAAGGTCGTAGGTAGGCGGCCTCAGTTAGGCTGTAGTAAATAATATGTAAAAAAAAATATGTAAAATCGTTATTACAATCCTATTATAACACTTTGTCATACCGTTCTTGGATGAAGAGTGTTATTTCCTGATGGATTATGGGTAAAAAATACATAAAATGGCGTTTTATTCTCTTTAAACGTTGCCTTTTTTTTTAAGGAGGTTGTTATTGTTTTTCTTACTTTATGTGATTAAAACTGCAAATTTATCTGTTGTTCGATTGAAAGTAAGCAGATTTCAAATTGTCATTGTCCTGGTCGCACAAGCAAAGTTTGAAGAGAATAATGTTTAGACATAATTAATCAGAAGAAAAGACATATTACCCAGGAACCAAAAATAAAAATAAAAAAAAGTTGAACAGTGTAATTCAGCAAACGTTGGTCTGTATGTGACTGCGAGACCCAGGAACCACATAGCATATCCCCATTTTTTGTGTGCATTATGGGAATCCCTGAACATATTTTTAGCGAATCAGTTTTGAAAAAAAAAAGAAGAAAGAATGGCGTGGAGTCTGTGTTCACGCTCATCATAATAATGATGATTAAATTTCCATCCATCTATCTATCTATCTATCTATCAATATAGTTCCATAATTCTGATTCTCTTTCACAGTTTGTGAACTGTGGGTAGCTCAAATGATGCATTGTTGCCACAGGTATTGACTTGACGTGGTCCAAAAATGCAGTAACTTAGAAAAAAACGCGTCTAGGACTGTCATATTTGAATAACTGTGGATATATATATATATATATATATATATATATATATATATATATATATATATATATATATATATATATATGTATATATATATATATATATATATATATATATATATATATATATATTGGAAGAGAGGGATAGAGGGAGAACATTTGGCTTGCTATGAATATATCTCATCATAAGAGTAATATGCGTGTAAAATTCAGATTTATCCATGAAGTGCTCTCTCTCTCTCTAACACGCATACACATACACACATATGTATATATATATATATATGTGTGTGTGTGCGTGTGTATGCATGTGTCTATATATATATATATATATATATATATATATATATATATATATATATATATATAGAGAGAGAGAGAGAGAGAGAGAGAACAAAGATAAAAAAATATACAAAAGATCCTGAAAGAAGTTATTACTAAGATATATGCAGATAAAAAATACATATTTTAAGAGGGAATATGAAAAGGAAAAATGACAGAAAATACAATGTCGAGTATCAAAAGTCGCCAGCAAAGACGAAAGGTGTTGCCCAGTTTTTTTTATGTCGGTGGTAATTCCGTGTAAAGCATGGATGCCCTTTTTGGCAACATACGTGTGTCCCATGTGTGCGTTTAACGAGGTGTAGCCGGGCACCCCTTAAAGCTTATCGGCCTGTCTCCAAAGGTTCATTATTTACGGGTTTCTTAATTAATCTATCTAACTATCTATCTATGTAAGTCTGTAATATGTATCTATCAGGTTTGTAACATATATCTGCTGAGTAAAATTCCTATCAACCTATTTAAGTCTGTGATATCTATCTTAATCGGTTATACTTATCTATCCATCCATCTATCAGTTCATCGTAGTTTTTAACATCTATCTATCTATCTATCTGTCTTTTTATTTTAGTTTGTATCATCTTTTAATCGGTAAAAAATATCAATCTCTCGATAAATCTTACTTTTTCAACATCTATCTATCCATCCTCTCTTTTCTCGCATCAATCTATCTAAATCAGTAACATCCATCAAGTTTGTAACATATATCTATTTAGTTATAAAAACATCTCTGTACCACTTAATAGGTTACATATATATATGTATCCATCTATCTATCTGGCGATTCATCTTAATTCTAAACATTTATCCATCTTAGTCAGACTACCATTTAGTCTGTAAAAACTATCTCTCATTGAATTTATCTTAGTTTTTCCACATCTATCCACCCATCTCAGTTTTCTTGCATCTATCTAAGTCTGTAATATCTATCTATCAAGTTTAGTTAGTAAAACATCTATCCATCTATGTATGTCTGTGATAACTATCTTAATCGATTATATATATATATATATATATATATATATATATATATATATGTATATATATATATATATATATATATATATATATATATATATATATATATATATATATATATGTCAATTCATCTTGGTTCAAAAAATCTATCCAACTTAGTTTAGACTATATTTTGATATGTGAAAAATATCTATCTCTTGATCAATCTATCGCAGTTTTCAACATTTATTAATCTACACATCTTTTTTTTCTCACATCTATCTAAGTCTGTATTTAATTTGTAATAAACATTTATCTACTATAGTTTTTATCATCTATCTATCTATCTATCTATCTATCTCTTAGTTTGAACTATCTTATGATCTATAAAAATATATATATCTTTCGATTTGTCTATTTTAGTTTTCAACTTCTATCAATCCATCCATGTCAGTATCTTAATATCCATCTAAGTTTGGAATTCGTAATAAATATTCATCTATCCTATTTTTTAACATCGATCTATCTTAGTTTTCTTTAACATCTATCCTCATCTGTACTATATATCTTGGTCTAATATATATATTCATCAATCCTAATTTTCAAGATCTATCAACGTTTGTTATATCTATATGCAGTATAATATTTACCTACCTATCTGTAATATATAAGTCTGTAATACCTATTTTGATATGCAGTGACTATCTTAGTCTGTACTATTTGACTCAGTCTTTATTTATCTTAACCCCTGTCCAGGTTGTTACCGACCACGCCAATTGCATCTCAAAATACAATATCTATGTAAAAAAAGCCTTTCTATCTTAGTTTGTAATCTATCTTTTTCTGTAAAAATCAATCTATCTCAGTCCATGATAATATATAGCTATCAAAGTTTACAATATTTATCTTGATTTGTAATATCTATATCATCGTTGGACATAGACCAATATCTATACATCTATCTATAAATTATCTATCTATTTGTAGCATCTATCCATCTATCAATCTTAGTCTGCAAAATATATCTGAGTCTAAACATCTATTCATGTATGTAACCTGTACCCATCAATTTATCTATCTTTGTAATATCTATCTATCTATCTATCTATCTATCTATCAATCTATCTATCTATTTTAAGTAAGAAAAACAATTACAAATGAACATGGCAAGCCTAGCCAGATAAGTCCAACAATTTTTCAAAGAACCGACCGCCCCTGGAGTTCTGGGTCAGAAAAAAGGGCCCCAGTTTTGATTGATGCTCACGAGAAAAAGCATGTCAAGTGGTCTGTGGAAAATATAACATGAACTGAGGAATAGTGGAAGAAGTTTGAGTTCTCTAACGAGAAAAAAAGCACAATTCAGGTGGCCCGGATAGAATGCAATACTACTGGCAAAAGCCAGGGCCTTGTGATGGGGTGTAGCCAGTGGATCACACCGGAACCTGGAAGACCAAAGGGGAGGGTCTGAGAACTGAAACAATACGATATGTCCTTTGATAAAATATGTTGATTTTCGTTGACCGGCAAACGAATATAGAATGACGTGCTAAAAGGTTACAATAGATAAAAACAGGATGACTGGAAGACGAAAGTGTTTGTGTAATGCGTATCGGGGCATAGCTTTGCATTGGCTCATAAAATTCCTCTCCGAAGCCCTGGTATGATATTTGGGGGGAGGAGCAAGTTTTTTTCCAGACATCCATTTGATTTTTTCAAGTCGAAGATCTGAATTGATTTTGATGTGGTGGTTTGAGGTCGTTCGTTTCTGAGTTCGCCCTTTTTTTGCGTTCGTCCGACATGGGACAAAATTTTCAGGTGAATAAGGCTGTCGTAGCTGTTAAGATTAAAAGGTTGTCTCCCTTTGAGAGGAATTCTCTCTGATCAGTTTTGTTTACCGGGTGAAACATGGTCTGAGTGTTGAGACATGATGATTTGAGTCGCTTTTTCCGTGTATGGATTGATTCCTGTGGATCGGGAGTTCGGTACTTCGAAGCAATTGACTGTTCTTCTATCGCCGATCTGGAGACAGTTACCGTCCTTTGGCCGTTAGAATCAAATAACAGCTCGACTGTTTGAAGGGGTAAGATCAGTCAGATTTTCTTCCTCTTCAATTCTTTTTTTTCCGAAATTACACGAAGAGACGATCATAATTGAGGTAAAACCAGCTTTTACATAATGGCTATTTTAATTGAGAGTCATGATAAAAGAAAAGCGCCCGGAGAGGGCAGAAACATGAGCTAGTTTGTGTAGCAAATCCACATTCTACTATATATATATATATATATATATATATATATATATATATATATATATATATATATATACCACGGTGTGTGTGTGTGTGTGTGTCTGTCTGGAAAATGCTCCTCTTTGAAAATCTAGCCTCAAAGTAAGGTTTGCGCTTTTTTTCGTGGAGCAGTGTTTCTTACCCATGGGGACACGCACCTCTTAATGATGCATAAGGCAATTTTTGCGGATGCAATGAGAGGTTATCAAACAAACATTCTCGTTTCACGCATTCCAAAGTTGATTAGGCGAAAGCAACAGCAGTCAGCGCATTAAATGCATTTATTAGTATAATCTCGATACGGACTTTTAATTCTATCATTTTGATTTTCACTTGGCCAATCGGAGTTTCCTCACCAAGTCATGTTGGAGTACCCTCTCTTCCTATGTCCTATTGACAGCCATCTGATGTCTTGAAAGATGGAAAGACGATTTTTATAAGTTCAAGAGATATAGGGGCTGCAACGCCCACGATCAAGATGTCTTGCGGATCTTGGGTAAGCTCTACGCCCAACAACGGAAGTTGAAAGTCTGATTTTGTTATCGGGGGTGGGGGCTCAAGACAAACCGCAGCAGGGTCACCGTCTGCAGATGGTGGTTGATACAGGAGGATGTTGTGATTGCTTCCTGACCTTTGATGCCCATGATTCACGCTTTGTTTTAAAAAAAAAAACACCAATCAAAACAGTCAAAACAGGTTTCTTCACTTTTAAGTGACTCTGGGTGGATCGCTATGTATACACGATGCATGGAGCAATTTTTGCTAGTGCAAGAAGAGGTTGACAAACAAACATTATTTTCGTCTTACTGCCACGCATTCCTAAGTAAATTGAGCAAAAGTGGAAACAGCGAATGCATTGAATAGATTTTTAGTATTTTCTTGTTGTAGACTTTCAATTTTGACATTTGATACTTTTCAACATTTTCTTAATTATGCTTGCTAAGTAGTTGATACCCGTGAAAAAAATATTCACGGATATATTTGAATTTCTATGGTGTGATTTGTAAAGAAAAAATAGTGAATTTGATTCAGTTGAAGATTGTATAGCTCGAAATGATGAGCCGGAGGTATTTTATCAGTAACATTGTTTAACCTTGAGTGGAATAGTCAAGTGTTATGACGGCAAACCGAGAAAATCAAACCATTTGTTATCAGAATAGTTAGTATCTATTTATCTCTCTCTCTCTCACTCTGTTTCTCTCTCTCTCTACCTCTCAATATATATATATATATATATATATATATATATATATATATATATATTGGGTTGGTTGTAAGGTTGAACATGGAATGCCAAATAACAAATTGTTTGTTAATGGAATAGCCCATGTGGATAATACTAACTGCTAAAATGTGGTTTGCCTTTGTTCCAACCATGTTAATAAAGCTAATTTATTTGCTGATTTAAAGGGGGAAACAAGCGAAGGAAGTGAGATGGTATACAATGGGATACTTTTAAAGGTTAGTGGAAAGAAATCTGGGATTAGTGGAGATAATTTGTCAACTTCTTCGTTTGAATATATCGGTTGAAAATCAACCCGAAGAAGTTTTTCTGTATATTTAGTATTCTTGAAAATGATACCATAAATTGATTCGCATACAACCAGAGATTAAACTGGCACAGCAGATTTAGTATTCACATTGATGAACACTCGATAAAAGTGACACGAACAATGAGTCATGTTTGTTGTTATGCTTACATATCCCTGATCGTTAAATACGTTTTTGGGGTAACCTACGTAAGTAAGCCGTGTTTCAAAAATGTTGAATGATATCGAGTATAAAATAACATCTTTATACACTACATTATGATAATATCCCACATGAAATAACAAACTACATCTCGTATGACATAATGAAAAAGAGGTGGTGATTATGTTAATATGTTAATATAACTGTTTTCTTTTCAAATACCAGAAAGGTTATATAGTAAACAACTCATGATCTAAACAAGAAAGATTCACACATGGTACAATAAAATCTAATCGCGTGTGATACATAAAGCCCCCTGAAAAATTACACGAATTATAATAACAGATATTGGGAAATGATTGACCTAAATGACATAAATTTTCATATTGCAAAATACATCTGGTGTATTAATCTATCCAGACTATATATATACATACATACGTATATATATATATATATATATATATATATATATATATATATATATATATATATATATATATATAAACAATATGGGTTAAATACCTTAAAATAAGTGTGGCCCTTTCTCGCTCTATGGAACCACCTGTTACCTGAAGGCTTCAGATTGGCATTGACAATTTTGACGCCGATGTAGGTAACGAGTCAAAAGATGTGTTTTCAGTGGGCGTCTGGATTTGTGTGTATTTCATATATATATATATATGTATGTCAAATGAAGATTTCTTTTATTCATACATATGTCTTTATCTTGTCGTTTATATCTAACCGCTTATCTTTGTTTACGCGTCGTGTGTCGTCAAAAAGACAAATGAATCGCGCTTGTCAGAGTTGGTTTGTAATGCAGGTCTTCAATGCAGAAAGTGTAGGAGGATGGGTGTGGAATATAAATATACATATATATTTGTATATCTATACACATGATATATGAATGTACATAATGTATTTATATAAGAATATATATATATATATATATATATATATATATATATATATATATATATATATATATATATATATATATATATATATATAAGTCGCCCCCTTTATTATTCAACTCGTGACTGTAGCGTAACTAAATTACACGCAAAACCTTCCCCAGAACCCACTTATTATGTTAACACACGCACAGACACAAATGAATTGGTAGAAATATATCTTGATGTAGGTGCGTGGTTATTTGTACAAAAATATACACATGCATTCACATACACACACACACACACACACACACACACACACACACACACATATATATATATATATATATATATATATGAATGGATGAGTGTATATACATACATATATACATATATATATATATGTGTGTGTATGTGTGTGACTATGTATGCATATACACATACATATGAACACACATATATATATATATATATATATGTATATATATATATATATATATATATATATATATATATATATGTATGTGTGTGTGTGTGTATGTGTGTGTGTGTATGTGTGTGTGTGTGTGTATTGTGTTAGTGCATGTGCGTTATTATGTGACTGATCGAATCCTGTGTACTTGTGTTCTGTCTTCGTGTGGGTGTTTTGGTTTATTTATCACTAGAAGGTCGGTTGTAGGTCAAGAAAATAAATCGGCAGGTGAAGGGTTAAGGCTCAGGTGTGACTAGATGAGAAAGACTTTGGAGAAGCACACGAACGGGTCTGATTAATCACTCGATAGGAAATCGTTGCGTAACCGATATCTTTTGGCAGCGTGCCGTGTTGGTGGTGATCAGTTGAATAATTGGAAAAGAGTGGAGACGATCCAGGAAGAAGATACGCCTCTCGTCTTTTGTTGGATTGCCAAAATGTGTGAACTGTCAGACACAAACTAAGGAGTCAATTTAGCATAAAATTACATTGTTATTGAATCCTAAGCCTAAAAACTTCTGAGGTGGGGGGGGGGTAAAAAAAAAACATAACAACAAAAAACGATGGGGAGTGAATGTTCAAATTTTCTGCCTCTTGCTTTGTTGGTGCAGCCTTTACGAACGACGCATACATATAGAGCCAGCTACACTCTCTTGAAAACTAAAGAAACGTATATTGACAGTTTTCGGTGACTTTTTTAAAAAGAATAATCGGTTTGGTATCAAGGAAAGAAATTGGACGCCGCTGATAGAATGTAAATTGTGGTTATCAAATGGGAGGACTGTTGGTCGAAGGACGAGATCACAATTGCCCCCCCCCGTATCAACCACCTATTTTTATATGGTGACTGCTGGTTGAGGCATGTTTTGGGGCTCTCCATAACCCTAGTAGTTGGTGAACTAAACGAAGGAAGCAAGAGAGTCGGCCTACACATGAACCTCAGCAAAACGAAGTCCACGTGCCACAATCACGTCTGTCTATGTCCAACGACGGACGTTAAAAGACATGATGTTGATGACGACCTGACCTGCAAATCAAGCCCTCAAATGAATACCAATAAGCCGAAGAAAGAGATGGCTGTGGTGGGGTAATCCCGGCTGGTTAGTAGGAGATTGAACGATAACACCAGACTGACTGAAAATCAAATACGGTGGAGCGCCTAGACTATCACACAAAACAGGAACAACAACTGCCGAGTCCGAGGTGGGATTCGATCCCATGTCTCCAAAATAACTTAGCACTCACTGAATCTACTATCGTACACAGGTTTTCCTCGATATCCCTAATAAACCTTTCTCAAGTCGAAATGGCATAAAGCTAAGAACCAATTTCCATTGATTCATACAAGGAAATTTTCGAGCGTTCCCAGATCAAAAGAATTGGAACATAGCGAATGATCTTGACGGGAATAAGATGCATGCTGTCCGTATTACGGTTCGCAATAAAACAAACGGTGAATGCTATTTTTTTGTTGTTGTTGCTTGTTTATTTTGTTTGTTGTTTGTTGTTGTTGTTTTTTTAAAATCGTTGAAAACAATATGGAAAAAAAGTATTTGTAAACATGGGGCCCTGAGGTTGTAAGAGAGAAACACTTGCATAGACGGGTTTTGAAACTTTCCAAGCGTTAAGCTGAGCACGCGCCGATTGTTACACTTGTCGAGGCGAATTTCGTGGTGAAGCCTTTAGATATTTGTTATTTCTGTGAAAGTATTTACCATTGATAGTTTAATAATGTGTGCACAACACGTGTCTTTGGAAATTAATACCAACATACGTACGCATATATATATATATATATATATATATATATATATATATATATATATATATATATATATATATATATATATATAACACGTGTCTCAAAATATACATGCATACATAAATATATATATATATATGACACGTGTCTCAAAATATACGTGCATACATAAATATATATATATATATATATAATATGACACGTGTCTTAAAATATACACACACACACATTATATATATGTATATATGTATATATATATATATATATATATATGACACGTGTCATATAATATAATATACATGTATACACACACATACACACACATATATATATATATATACATATATCAAGGCACGTGTCCAAAGTTATATTTGTATAACTTGACGTATCTACAGTACTTGAACAATATATATACATTTTACATATATATATATATATATATATATATATATATATATATATATATATATATATATATATATATATATGTGTGTGTGTGTGTGTGTGTGTGTGTGTGTGTATTTTATTTATATATGTGTGTGTGCTTTAGGCGTATTAGGTGGAAGACATGATGAATAAATGAAGCTTATAATTTTGTTTTAATGTATTCATTATTCAACTTGCAATAGAATCTTTTCAAGCCACTCGCTTGAAAAGACATGGAAACATTGAAACAATTTGTCAAATATTAGTGAGTATATATATATATATATATATATATATATATATATATATATATATATATATATATATATATATAATATCGAAAATTATATTTGAAATGATCTCCTACCATTACACGGTTAACGTATCACCCATCTAGTCAACATAAATGAAATAAACAATAAATGAATGGTCACTGGTTTGATTCTCTAATAGCTTGTTCTGTTTAAGTGTTCTGGGCCAAATGATACATTAATGGTGTAACGACGGGAGATCATTTCAAAAAAAGGGTTTCTATATAACGCGATTCATAAACATTCTGTCGGATAAAGCAAAGGTTTCTATTCCACCTCGTGGTATTGAATGGGATAATGGATTGTCTATAGCCGCCCTGAGGAGTTGTAATACAACAGAACAACTGTCTGTGGATGAATTAATAATTTGATTATGATATACATATATATATATATATATGTATATATATATATATTGATTTTCATCACTAGATTTTTAGTGCTAGAAGCATGAACGAGTAATTCTGTCTGATTCTCTTACTGCAAGTAATCTAATGATTCTAAGTTCCAAGTTCAATCCCAGTGTGGGACAATAATATTTCGAAAATACTACTACTGCTAAGAGGGGAGTGCGGTCAGTATACCCACATCGGTTAAATAAAGGGTTCGGTTCGTTGCTTCCCCCACACATACCAGATGATACCTGATGAAGGCCGTAGAGTACAACGGCCGAAACGTTGTATGGAAAACAACCAAGATGAGGATAGTCCGAACAATAATAGAGATAATAATTATACCTCATCTAAAAAATTCAGAGTAGCGATAACGTTTGTTTTATTCTATTTTATTTTATTTTTTTGAAAATTTTTTTCGTTATTGCCAACCCCCAAAAGGCGAAGGAGTAATTTATTCATCAATTACTGTTTTTTTTTCGTTTTTTTTCCCCCCAAAGTGATGGTCCCCAGCATCGCGTGGTACCGGGAGATGTCAGTAACGTAGTACTCTGTATTGTGTGACTTAACGAGACTGGTTGTCGTTTTCAACAGAATGAAGGCATTTGATGAGAGTTAAAAGGTATATGACCGTGTCTACCGTGTAACCTGATCTTTTGATAAATATGCTCTAAGCGCTTGAACAGTATCCACATCAAGATGCACGTCTTTCCATAACTGACACGTATCTACAGAGCTGCTCTAGCGAAAGTTTTACGAGAATTTGATTTAGTCTGTGCGTTGGTTAACGACACGCAGGACAGATTCAGCAAGCCAGGTTCAAATACAACAGTTTGCAGTCACTAAAAAGTAGTCCTGCTCTTCAGTGAAACGAAAATCATGTGCAACAATCACATTTAGAATAAGGACATAACTGTCGAGATCGAAGATGCAAAACTGGGGGAAGGTAGACCACTACACATACCTGGGACAACGAATCTCCATGAGACCCTCAAAAGAAGAGGAAAATAAGCGAAGAATCACTCTAGGATAGCAAGCTTTCCGCAGAGCAAGCTTAACTTTCGAAAACTAGACGATCCCAAAAATCCTAAAAAGAAGCGTATACAACCAAAGCATTCTCCCGATAGTTACTTATGGAGCTGAAACATGGAACCTAACCAAGAGACAGACTCGCAAACTGAGAAGCATGCAACGTGTGCATGAGAGAATCATGCTAAACCTCACATGGAAAGATCACAAGACAGCACAGTATATCAGGAAACAAACAGAAGTCAGAGACATGATAGAAATAATAAGAAAACTTTAATGGGCAGCAATGTTGCAAGGATGACAGACAACTGATGGACATCACATGAATCCCCAGGGATCACAGGCGAAACTGGGGCCGACATAATACCAGATGAAGAGATGAACTAGATCAATTCAGAACATAGTGGCTCTGCGACACCCATGATAGAGAACTGTGGCGAATCCTGGGAAAGGTCCATGTCCAACGACCATTCTCATTACTTTAATATCAATCCCTTATTATGTATAACAGTTTTTTTCAATCTTTTTACCCCATCCCAATGGGCTACAAGTTGATATTAAGTGGGGGATAGTGGTTCAACTTGAAATGTAAGTTTATGCTAAATTGATTACTGCCTCAAGAGAGAAAGCCAGGAGAGTTACTTACTCGTTGATCACCTCTTCTACCAGTTTTTTCATTGATCAACTCGACGGGCTACCAAAGGACGTGGGTCACGTGGCAGTCTCTATTGTCATTCTAATCCGAACGAAGGCATTTGAAAACAGGTAATAGTTATATGAGCGTGTCTACAATGTAATGTGATCTTTGAATGAATATGCTCGAAGCACTTCAACGGTATCTGCGTGAGGCTGCATTCCTATACATTGAAGGCACGTGTCCACAGGGCTGCTCTAGCGAACGTTTTACGATAAATTGATTAAGTTCGTGCGCTTGTAAACAGCATGCAGGATTGATTCAGTGGACCGAGTTCAAATCCCCACTGAGGCAGTTTTGCGGTCACTACGCTCTAATGAGTATGAAAAAGGTATGATTCCACTTCCTCTCCCAGGTGTTGGTAAACGAGGCGCCATTTAGTTCATTTAGGCAATCCGGCACGATAACGTTTTGGAGGGCCCAAATCGAATCTTCTCAAAAGAATCAATCAGAATAAGGTTTGTGCAATCAAATGAAAAAATATCAGGGAAAACTAAAAAAAAAAATAAAATCAATCTTTTGGATGGATTAGATCTGGGTCCTCAAAACAATATTGTACAGGCACTTCCTCCTGGGCATCGTGCTAGTACCCCACACCCTGTAATGTGTTGTGCACACAGGCCACGCCAATAAAACTAACTTTACCTCATATCATGCCAAGAAAAGTTTTTATGTCTTTCAGAATTCACGCCCCAAATAGATTTCTAGTTGGAAGAGGAGTTCAATTTACAATGTAAGTTTATGCTGAATTTTTTATGTTCAGACCTTTTTTTTAGTGATTGAACAAAAGACGAGAGAAGTAGTTGATTTAATGCTTTTTACAATCTTTTAATTGATGATCCCCAGCATGACAGGATGCCGAAATATGTTAGTGTCTGTTGAGTGACTAACCAGACCTGTCATCCTTTCTATCCGTGTGGAGGCATTTGAGGACAGCCAAGAGTCATACAAACGTGTCTACCCAGTAACTTGAGCTTTTGGTGGATATACCTGAAGCACTTGAACCGTATCTACATAAAGATGAACGCCTTCACATAATAGGCACGTGTCTACAGAGCTTCGCTACCGAACGTTTTACGGTGATTTGATTTAGCGTTTGTTAACTGCACGCAGGATAGATTCAGCAGACCAAGTTCAAATTCCAGCTAGGAAAGTTTGCAGTCACTTCGCTCTCATGCTCTACGGAAAGGCATGAACCCTCCTTTCTTTCCAGATATGGGTAAATTAACGGGACAGTTTGTGCTCTATCCATTTAAGCCAGGGGGCGGTTGGGCAAATGCATCTCCGAATTCGGGTAGAACAAGTTATAGATCAGTGCTGCTTGGGCAAATCAAGCCCCCCAACCCCCTTAATGGAAGAGTTCATGCTTGCTCTTGTCTGTGATGCAATCCACTTTGGGCTTCACACAATGGTTAAAATGTTTGTTTTTTGATGGATTGTTCGGTATAAGGAAGCGAAATGATTACCATAATGTTTCTCTTTTTCATTAGAAATTGTCAATCAAAACTGTCTCCAAAACTATCACCGTAGATTTTGTTCAGTTTCTAGGTTAGTCTGGATGGTTGGCTGGTTGGCTAGGTATAGGCTACACCAATGGATCTAGAGGGCTAAAAATTTTAAACAATTACTCTTTATCATGTCGAGAAAAAAAATCAAAATCCCCCCTATATTTTCAATGAGAAGTGGGGCCAATTTACCATGTTACTTTATACTAAATCAATCCTTTAGTTTGAGTGCAACACCTACGCGTGGTTCTGTTTTTCTTCTTAATTTGGAACTTTTTTTACTGACCACAATGATCAACCCTTATCCCATATTTTTTGTTGATCACTCCCAAAAAGGAATGCTGCCGAAAGGTGTTGGTCATGTAACGGTTTGTATTTCGTGACTAACCAGATCTATCGTCATTTTCACACGGATGAAGGCATTTTAGGGCAGTTAAGAGTTATATAAGCGTACGTACCACGTAACCTAATATTTCAGTGAATATATCCGAAGCACTTGGACAGTATCTACTTATGAAAAGTCCACACATAATAAGCACGTGTCTACAGAGCTGTCCAATTATATGATAACTAATCATCGCTACCTACAACAGAGGTTTAAATGCCGTTGTTGGGTTAAAGTTATTCATGTTCTGATATTAACATGTACACATGTATCAACGTATCATTTTCGATTCGGGTTATTCATGTGTTCTAACCTTTATATGTATATACGTGTCGGGACTTCAATCGGCCGTAGCCGACCCTAGTAGATACTTACACACACACACTCACCCCTAAACGAGGAGGGAAAATACTTTGTTTTTCCAAATACCTCTCCAAAATGAGGTTTCAGTTGGGGGTCGATTTACAATGTAAGTTTATGCTATACTGGTCCCCTTGTTTTGAGTCCACACTTGTTTATTTTTTAAATTTTGATATCATAGTACCCCCCCAAAAGGCACAAGAAGTTACATATTCATTGATAACCCCTTTTTCTAATTTCTTAATTGATCACTCCGATACGACATGCTGCCAAAATACATTGGTCACTGGGTGTTTTAGAAAAAAACCCACCTTTCCACAAATGTTTCATCTGTTATGTATCAAACTGCTATTATTGTTGCTGTTATCAATTACCACTACCCACAACAGACCGGTTTAAACCCGTTTGCTGGGTTCAGGTTATTTATCAGTTCTAACATTTATATACACTAGCTGTACCCATGAGGAAATTTCTTGTATTTCTTCCAACTTATGCCTGTATCTTCTCATTGCCTCCCTTATCCCTTCCAATCTTCGTTACCGATGGGTAAGATTCATACGCCAAAATGTAAACTACCTAAATTTCTGTTCTTCCTCTCTCTTCCCACCCTCTTAATAGATTAACAAACTTCCTTTTTTTCCTTTACTCTCCGCCTACCCCTCAATTAAACTACTTGAATGACCCCGTTCCTTTCTAAATAAGAATAAGGAAATTCTGAAACGAAATGACATGCTGCCTAAACGCATTGGTCAATTTTGGGTTGAGAAAAATAACTTTTCAGATTTATCTCATCTTTTGTGAATGTAATTGTCATGGTTTTTGTAGTTATCAATCGCTACTACCCTAAACAAACCGGTTTAAACACTTTTAATAGGTTCAATTTTTTTGTGTGCTCCACATTTTCTGTGATGGGTTCAATTCACAATGTAAGTTTATACTGAATTTACGTGATAAAAATAAACATATATGGGAGTTGATGATATATAATTTTCCCAGTAATGCTATTTTCATTTAGTTTTATCGTTAGTAACGGCATGAATAATAGAATCGGCGAACCGGTTTCAAACTCCAGTTGGGACAGTTTTTGTTCATTTTGCTCTGATGCCCTTGGGAAAGGCATTAATAAAATTCTTCCCCACCCCCAGGTATAGGTAAATGACATGGCGGTTGGAGTTTTCTGGTCTAGTAAGGCGATCCGGCACGATAACGTTTTCGGGGCCAAAATCTCAAAGTTTATAAGAAAATCAAAATTAAAAGAAGGATTTTCTAATCAAATAAATGACAACCAGTGAAGACTGAAAAATATAACCTTGGAATGGATCATATCTGAGTCTTCGAAAACAAAATTGTGCTGGCAATTTATCTTGGGCATCGAGCTAGCATCCGCCCCCGCCCTGTAATGTTCCATGCGTACAGGCCGCCCCAATATGTGAGGGGGCTAAAAATTCAAGCATTTACTCATTATGTCTAGGAGAGTTTTTCTTTTAAAGAATCTCAAATAGGTTTTTAGCGGGAGGTGGACTTCAAATCACAATGTAAGTTTATACTAAATTTTGAAAAATTGGACTTTTCAAGGATTCAACGAACGGAGGAAGAAATTATTTTATTGATCTCTGCTTTTCCAATCTTTTAATTGATGAGCCCCAGCACTGCGTGATGCCAAAAGACGTTATTTACAAGGCAGTCTCTATTAAGGGACTAACCAGATCTGTCATCCTTCCTCATTTGAATGGAGGCGTTTGATGACAGTTGATAGGAGCGTGTCTACCATGTAACCCAATCTTTTAATGAATATATCTAAAGCACTTGAATGGTATCGACGTGGGAATTCATACCTCTACATTATAGGTAAAAGTCTACAGAGCTTTGCTATCGAACGTTTTACAACGCCTTTGATTCAGTCTGTTAGTTGGTTAACGAAACAGAGAATGAAATCAGCGAACCGGTTTCAAACTCTGACTGGGACAGTTTTAGTTCATCGCGCTCTAATACCCTTGGGAAAGACATTAATCCACTTTTCTTCCCGGGTATGGGTAAATGACAAGTGTACCATCGAATTCGGGTAGAACGATTCAGCGGGCCAAGTTTAAACTCCAGTAGGAATACTTTGCGGTCACTTCACTTTATTGCTCTAGGGAAAGGCATGAACCCACTTTTCTTCCCAACAGGACAGTTGGGCCCTTTCAGTCTTGTAAGCATATCTGTATGAGCCAGGGGACGGTGGAGCAATTGCACCTCCGAATTCGGGCAAGGTCGTTCGGGCAAATCAAACTTTCTGACCCCCTTAATGATAGAGTTCCTTTATACCCATGTCTTTGGGACAATCCGGCCCGGGGGTCACTCGATTGTCACCTACAATGATTGTCCTGTGGAAGATTGTCAGATAATAGGAGACTATTGCCTCACGAGTCATGCTAAACGGAAATCCATCTTGCTTCGTTGATTGTTTCCCTTTTGATCAGAAATCGTCAATCTACACTGACACCCGAATTGTCAAGATATGTTTCTTCAGTGTTTTAGTTAGTCTGGCTGGCTGGCTGGCTAGCAGGCTGGTTGGCTATGTATTTATGTATCACAGGTACAGATATCTTCGTTCATTCTTTCTTTTTTGATTAGAAAACGTCAATCTACACTGACACCAGAATCGTCAGCCTATGTTTCTTCAGTGTTTTTGTTGGTTGGCTGGCTGGCCATGTATTTATGAATCATGGATGCAGACATTTCCAGGGCTGAAGAATCAAACAATCACTCTTTATTATGTCTTGACAAAAAAAAAAATTCATTTTTTTTTTCTTCAAAATTCAAACCCAATTTTTTTTAGCGGGGAATGGGTGGATCTGCAATGTTAGTTTATGTTAAATTAGTCTCTTACTTTGTGTCCGGCAGCATTCACGTTTGTCTTTTGATTTTTTTTTTTCAAATTATCAACCCTTTCTCCATTCTCTTACTTGATCAGTTCTAAAATGACAGGCGGCAAAAAAAGATTGGACACGTAACAGCTTTCATTGGGTTACCGTCCTGACTTTTTTTTTCTGTCAAACTCCAACAACATTGATGGATAACAATAATCAAACCATCTTTGATAAGTTACCCTCTTAATCATCGGAGAATCCAAAACCAAAATAGCAATGGGCTGGTCATATTACAAGAATGCCAACCAATGGACATCATGACGCCCAACATGGATCCCCAAAAATCAGAAACAGAATCGAGGCCGGCAGAATACAAGATGGAGAGACGAACAAGACAAATCAGAGAGTATTGGCTCCACAACGCCCATGATAGAGAGGTGGTATGGCGTATCCTAGGGAAGGTTTATGTCCAACGACAGACGCTAAAATTTTCGACCAAATTTTCGGTCCGTTTAATTCGAACAAAGCTATGTTGATATTCGGTCAAATCAGTTTAATTCAAACAAAGCCATGTTAAAATTCGGGTAAATTAAGTCCTCTGCCCACTTCAACTGAAGGCTTCCCATACTCTGTTATCCATTGTAACCAGATATTCAAACATCAGCAGGTTTTGAATAAAAAATAAAAAACTTTCATAATTATATGAACTCGATAAATTATAGTTAATAACTGTAGCTCCTTCCTCAAGACAAATTGCATTTTCTCTAAGTATAGACTTTGCATCAATACCCTCCTTTGAAAGGGCTTTCACTGGAATAATTGCACGGGTTTTCAAGTGCTTTTGTTCAGTTGGTACTCAAGTGTCGAGGTTTGCTTTCTTTAAATACCCTCAAAAGGAGAAGAAATCAAGCAAAGAATCACACTAGGATGACAAGCCTACGTACGGCAGAGCAAGCCCAACCTTCAAAAATAAGAAGATCCCTTTAATCCTAAAAAGAAGGGTGTATAACCAATGCATCCTCCCAATAGTCACTTATGGAGCTGAAACGTGGAACCTAACCAAGAGACAGACCTGCAAATTGAAAACCATACAATGTGCACAAGAAAGAATTCTGCTGTGCCTCACATGGAGAAACCACAAGACAGCACGGTACATCCAGGAAAAGACAGGAGTCAGGGACATCATAGAATCCATTAAAAAGCTTAAATGGCTGTGGGCTGGTCATGTTGCAAGAATGGCAGACAACCGAAGGACATCGCAACTCATAACATGGATCCCACAAGATCACATGCGGAACGGAGACCGGCAGGATATTAGATGGGGAGATGAGCTAGACAAATTCAGGAAATACTGGCTCCGCGACACCCATGGTAGAGAAATGTGGCGAATCCTGGGGAAGGTCTATGTCCAACAACTGATGTTGAAAGACTGATGAAGATGATGATGAGAAACCGTCAACCAAAACTGTAACAATAACTGTCAAAGTAGTTTTTTTTCTGTTTTTAAATCACTCCAGCAGGCTATGTGAGCGCGCTGAACTAAAATGGACTTTGGGCAAAAGTGCTTCCGTGGATCTGCCGGAGAATGTAAAGAACTGGAAGTGTGATGTCTGTCGTCTGTCGTCGTACTCTCCTCTCGAAGGCAGTCAGTATAAATCGCATATAGATCTACTGGAGAACATAACAATCTTTTGCCACTTTTTCCTGACAATACGAATTTGACAGTATGTGACAAGGTGTGTAAGACGAGCCCTGAACAGAAAAACCATACGAAATTGCCATTTCTCATTTCAATGAATCCCTTTGTCTGGCATGTGTTCTTTGGACCTTCTAGGTCAGCAGCTGGCTGGTCCTAAGTGCTACTTTAGAGTACATTAGCGTGATGCAACGAAGCAGGATGAACAGGTAAAGAGATGGGACGGCTAACATCTAACAAGATGAAGCAATCATCATATATATCACTCGTACAGGCCACACAAACGAAGTAAGAGGGCTGGAAATTTTAGCATTTACTCCTTATTATGTTTAGAAAAAAAACTTTTTTTTCTTGTTCGACATGGTATTTTTGCATTGAAGTTTGATGCTAAATTTGTCTCAAGTTTATGCCCTCTTGTTTTTCGACAGTTCAGACTGTTTAGTGACCCGATAAAAGGCCAGAGAAGTAACTTATTTATTGATCACCCCTTTTCTTCCGATTTCTTGATTGGTCACCCCCCCAACACGACATGCTACAGGTAACGTGACTATCCATCGTTGGACTAACCAGACAGGTCACTATTATTGCAGGATGCACAGCCTATACGTTAATCCAGCACAGGGTGTGACGTTACTGCACTAGATGACACAAATCTTAGTGACGCCACTGGTCGACAGGATGTTATAAGCTGTTGCAATCCACCGGAGATTTGTGCACAAGATAGTGTGCGCAGATGCAAACACATGATCGTAAAGAAAAACGTTTTTTTTTTTTTTTTTTACAACCCTTTTCTATTTGAGCTAAGAAATTCGTTCAAGCTACGGTTGTCAAATTATAACAGATGTTCCTTTGGAACACCTGCATTAGAATGAGAGTTAGGGGGACTTTTTTTTTTATTAGTCCCTACCAGAAAGTAACGTATATAATTTCTAAGTGCGGTAAAGGAAGGATGATACTGCAGGCATCATTAGCACACACGACCAGTAGTACACGTAAAAAATGTTCGAGTACTGGCTACTGCACGCTGGTGTTTTGTACAGCACGCAGTCTGTGTTCCACATCATCATCATCATCATCATCAGCAGCAGCAGCAGTTATTATGAGCCAAGTGCTGGACAAAGGCCATATAAAATAGTGATGGTAAACATTAGCAATTTTAAAGTATCAATATAGAACATATGTCAGGCCTTGTGGAATAGTGACAGTATCATAGAAGAAAAAAGTAACTGCCAGTTAAATATAATAAAAGAAACAACAGAGATTATAAGAAATACAAACATAAACAATTATAGGGGATAATACTCTGAAGCAACATCAAAATTAATAAAAAGATGAAAAAATATAAAGATTAAACTAGGAAGGACAAAAACAAAAATATTCACCATTAGGAGCAAACATTAATCATCCATGGTTGGACATAGATTTCTCCAAGATTCGACACATTTCTCTATCATGGGCGTCGCGAAGCCAGTAATTTATGAACTTGTCTAGTTCGTAATGTCATCTTTCGGTCACAGTTTCGCAACGATCTTTGTCGATCCACATTGTGAGTCGTGATGTCAAGCAATTGTCTAACATTCTTGCAACATGGCCAGCCCATTGCCATTTGAGTTTTCTAATGGATTCTATGATACTTCTGACTCCTGTCTTTCCTCTATAGTGTGCTGTCTTGTGATATCTCCATCTGGTGTTCAGCATGATTCTCTCATGTGCAAATTGCATGGTTCACTGTTTGAAGGTCAATCTCTTGGTTAGGTTCCATGTTTCAGCTCCATATGTGATTATCAGGAGTATGCCTTTGTTCTATACCTTTCATTTTAGGGTTAATGGAATTTCTTTGTTCTTGAGGGTCGAGCTTGCTCTACCGAAAGCCTGCCAACCTAAAGTGATTAATCACTTGATTACTTCTTTTGAGGTTTAATGTAGACTTAACTTAGGTAGATGCAATTGTAAACTTTCTCCAGCACTGCGTGACATAACCAACAAATAGACACAAGAACAGAAAACATTGAAACAATTGAAACATTTATCTTAAAGTGAGGGAAAGTATACAATATGTACCTAAAAGCACACGTTATATTTACACAAAATCTCAGCCATTGACATTATCGTTATCGATAGTTCAATAAAACATCATGATTGTTTTTAAACGCATTTACATTTGTTGATAACACTACGTATTCTGGTAATCCATTCTACAATCCTACGGCTCTGTTGGCAAAAAAAGAATTTTCCGATATTCAATCGACTCTTATTCATTTTAACAGTATATGCATGGCAACTCGATTCCTTGAACTCTCTTTTGGCAAAAAAATACACTAGGATCAACTAATTCTTTACCACGCTTCACCGACCAACCGTAGTCAGCATAAATGGTGAAGAGCTCTTTATGTGTTTATTTGTAAGTTCAAGCGCTCCTGACCATACCGTTTTGTCTATAGACTTGAAAATCCTCTTGATCTCTCCAGAAATGTTTTTTTATTTATCTATGTTCTTTGGGAGGAAAAGGCTTTTTTGACTTTTAGGGAGGCTTATTCTGACGGGTTAATTATTGGCATCTAGATTATCCTGATCCTAGGTATTTCTAGATGTTTTCCTGTAGAAACCACCAGTGATGTCATAAACAGAATTTATTCTGACCATATTTATTCTTTGATAGAATTTTTTTTTTCACATGACTTCAAATTTTGACGCTATGGTTGCTCAGTTATTGACTGCAATGGCAAGTCTTATTTTCATGTTGAATTCAGTTGCTTTATATCGCAATTACTCAGACTATCAGTCTATGGTTACTGTACAACTAATGCAAGCCAGAGCCTGAACTCTCTGACTGGCCTGACTGCGAGCGACACGAAATGAAGGAAGGCATGTGGTATGGGGGAGGGTGTTATCAGTGCTCGTGTCGTGAGCTGGTTGGGGTAGTTGGATCACACTCCTGACACGTGTAAAGAGTTTTTAAAAATCAAGTCAAACTACGAGAGTGAGTCAATGATCCATCGCTCTTCTCTTGTATTTTGCTTTAGTTTGACTTTTCTGAGTTCTGTGCACGCCTGAAGGATTGTTGAGTGCGTGTTGTCGATACCATAACAATTCGTGGTTACATTTGTGCTACCATAGAGTGAACACAGCCCCCAAGCACTCAGTTTGCACGGACGAAGAACAAGTTGTGATCCTTCTTTCATTGGCTGAATGAATACCTGGGACTGGATCCCGAATCTTGGAACAATATACGAACAGTGTTTTACCGCAGAGGAATGTGTATGAACGGATTTCGAAGTTAAAGAACAAACCTGTAATTCGGAATAAACGCTGACGTCAAAAGACGTTTTGCTTTCGCATAACGATGCACGCCAACATATCATGGCCATCTGGCTCGAATTCTTCAGTCACACAGATTCGAGGTATTGAAGCATCCTCCCTAAGAGAACCATCTGTGCGGTCTGCTTAAAGACGTCTAAAGAAGTAATCGATTTTGCTATGAAACCAAGATGCGGAAAGTGCAGTGCAAACCAAATACGTATTTTTTTTCTGAGGGCACATCTAAACTTTTGGAAAATTGTTCCAAATGCATCGTAGAACAAGAATGCTACATTGAAAATAATGTATTTGTGAGTTCTTTACTGTTTTCCTGGTAAATTCTTATACCAAAATTGTAGATGGTTATTGACTGATCCTCGTATCTCCCAATAACTCTGCCAACAAAGTTGGATAGGTAAATATATTCGATCGCGTCTTCCCGTCTTCCAGTCAGTCAACACGATATCCCCAAAGATACTCGAAGAATGTCAATGAAAGTTTCTTGGAGGGTAGGCAATAGGGCGATAAAGATTTGACTGAATTTTGAACCCGATCCAAGAAGATTTTCATCATTAAGATATATATACCTGTACACCTGTCTAGACGACAGTACCAGCAGTTGATTCCAATAACATTTTGTCGAAGAGGTGGCAAATTGGATATTGAAACAGTGATTATACTCAGGAGCGGATACATTCACGATTACTCCCGATAACAATAGCGTCGGTCGAGATATGCACTCTCTGAGTGCTTTTTAGTTTCGGTATTGATATCAGGAGATCATGAATTCAATAGAAAAAATTAGAAAACTCTCAGAGAACCCGTACCTCAGTCAATGTCATTATCAGGAAAGTAATTGTGCATGTATCCGCCCCCAATTTCACTCACTTCTTTCGTAGCTCAATACCCGACCTTTCGCATCTCATTGAGATTCATTAAGAACCTTCAGAGATATAGCGTGGATAGACATACATATATAATTAGAAAAATATTCCTCAATTAAAGAAACATTCCAGGATCCGCACCAAAATTCAATTATTTTCTTTTCTTAGATTATCGTCGACCCTTTCATGAAATTTCTCTGAGAGAGAGAGAGAGAGAGAGAGAGAGAGAGAGAGAGAGAGAGAGAGGGGGGGGGTAAATTAAATCTAATGGTAGACACTCGATTTTTTAAATTCAAACCCTAAAATTCTTGAAAAGAACCTTTATGACAATTTCCTCTCTAATTTGTCCGGCAATTACAAAATTCAATATTTTTTTGTATATTTACGTATGGTCATTTACACATAAAGTAAACAAACAGTCGGATAGTCAGTAACTCACAATTTTCCAATTCCTATCTTCATTATTTTAGCTGAATTTCAACAACATCAGTTTGCGAGATATTCCCAATTGTACACAAAAACAACGTTTTTGTTCATAAAATCTAACCGAACAATTCAACCCTAGGTAGAATCTTTCCAGAAGCTCACGTATAAAATTTCATTGAAATATATTAAAGAATAACGAATTTATTCAATTAAGATAATGATACCGCAACGACGACGACGACGACGACGACTATAGACACCAATAGTGAGTATCATTTCCCGGCCTCTTTTTCCACTGGGGACAAAAATGTCCGATACGGGAGAGGTGTCATTTTTTTTTTTTTTTTTTTTTTGTTATCGTTAGCGTGATTTCACATTCTTCGAAACGGGTGTGTATTAACGAGTGCCAGCGAACCGGCTTTTGTGAATGTAAACTCAGATGTTTCATTTTCCAAAGGCGTCGTATAGAAAACCAACACATGAGTGGCCAGGCGTATAACCGGCACGTGTCGTCTTTGTGAAAGAATGTCGTAGATAATGTACTATCACACGTTCCTACTTACTGATTCAGTTGGGGGGCGCGTGTCATACGCGTGTTGTTGTAAAATTGCTCTGCATTGCTAAATACTATCGCATAAACAACTTACGGAAGCTATAATTGATTATTTTGCACGTGTATGTAATCTGAGGCCAGGACAACTGATTAATATAACCTTCTAGCTATAATTGAAGGAATCTGTATTTGAGTGTGTGTGTGTGTGTGTGAGTTGGGGATGAGCACATTCGTTTGATATACATCATCATCATCATCAGCAGCAGCAGCATTTAAGGCTCTGTCGTTGGACATCAACCTTTCCCAATATTCGCCAGACCTCTCTATCGTAGGCGTCACGGGGCCAGTACTTTTTGAACTTCGTCACACCATCTTATGACTTGTCGGTCCAGATTTCGCATGTGATCTCTGGATCTCACGTTGTGGTCCGTGATTTCAAGTGGTTGTCGGACATTCTCGCAATATGACCAGCCCATTGCCATTTAGGTTTTCTTATGGATTCTATGATATCTCGGGACCGTTTTTTTTCCTCTAATATACTGTGCTATCTTGAGATCTCTCCACGTATGTTGAGCATGATTTTCTCCAGTACACGCAGCATGATTCTCATTGCAAAGGTCATTCTCTTGGTTAGTTTCCATGTTTCAGCTCCATAGGTGACTATCAGGGGATGCATTGGTTGCATACCCTTCTTTTTAGCACAAACAGTATTTTCTTATTCGTGCAAGTTGAACTGGCTCTATCGAAAGCTCGCTAACCTAGTGAGATTATCTGCTTGATTATTCTTCTTTTGAGGATTTCAAGGAGATTCGTTATCATAGGTAGATATAGAGGTCTTCTCTTTGCTATTCTGCGTCTTCGATTTTGATTATTGTGTCTTCATCTTCAGCATGGACGATAACATGTGAATGACGTTTTTCAAAATGATTTGCGTTTGTGTAAGATAACTCGACCTCTGGCAATTGGTTGAGGTTGATATTCACCATATATATGAATCAGAATACAAGCCAGGGCAGTGTGGAGTTTGAAGCCGTCAGTGGTTTTCGGGAAATCTAATGAAAGTTTCAAACATTACAGATTGAAGATCTTTTATCTAAAATCATAGATCTAGATTAGACATAGAATATAAAAATTTGCAAAAGATCTGAATTTAGATATAATATATAAAATATCTAAAGTGGCAGTGATATAGTGATATTAAAAGTAATAGTCACATTAATAATAATAATAATAATAATAATAATAATAATAATAATAATAATGATAATAATAACAATAATGATAATAATAATAATAACGATGATGATAATAATAATAATAATAAACCAAGATGTAAAATATCTTAATCGAGTTGGGATCTAAATCAAGATATAAAATATCTAAATTGGCAATGGATCTAAATTGAGATATTAAGTATCTAAATTTGCAATAGATCTAAATTGAGATATGAAATATTTAAATTTGCAATAGATCTAAATCCAGATATAAAATATCTAAATTTGCAATTGATCCAAATTAAGATATATGATATCTGAATTGGCAACACAAGAGAAGTTACTGAAATACTTCATAGCAGTAGTTCCATACGACGGACGGGAATTCATTTTTCATGACTATCAAAGCAGGCAACTCCACACACCACAGAGTCCAGTCCCTTCCGTACATGCACCTTTAGATTGGACACTGCTCTAGTATAAATAACAAAGATTCTCCCTGACGATTGTGTTTTACCTACCCTTCTACCACAAAACGATGTAAGCTTTAGATATTTCACTCGACGTGTTTTTAGAGTATAAAGAGCTTTTTTGAGACAATCCAAAAAGTAATGTTTAGAATTTCTAAATACGAAAGACTAAAAGGGCCATAATCGTTTTATTCTTATATTACTAAAACTAAGCGAGTCGAGATTATCATTCAATTTTATTTTTACACTCTCTCCATTTATTTCAATAAATTTTGTTTTGATATTCATTTTTGTTTTGATATTCATTCAATATTACATAACATGTGAACAAAATGTTTTTTTACGTAAACTTTGAGGTAAGCTAAACCGATTTTTTTAACCAAAACCCACTCTATTGATTCTAGCTACTAATTACCTCCCTAAGGCACCTTATTTGCCGTTCAAATATTAGAATGTATGTTATAAGAGAATAAATAGACACAAGAAATGAGTTTATCCCGAATTTAAATAGTTATTCTTTTTAAGTACGAAAAGTGACAGTCAGTGATTTTCAAATTTTTAAATATCTTTTTCAATTCATCAACAGTGAATTGAAATCACAGTTTGGAAGAATGATTTGCTAGTTGTTTTTTTTCAGTCACTCTTATATTTTAGCTTATTTGAAGCAAATCAAAAGTAAACTGAAGTGAACGTTCTGAAAGAAGTACCTATTAATTTTTATGAGCACTAGCTGATACCCTCCCTCTGGTTGGTTATCCCCAGCTATACGAAAGCACAGTTGAAAAACTGCAAGTCAAGAATCGATTTAATGCTTTACGACTGCATGCCCAATATTGGGGAATATCGTGCAGGGTCGGATAAAAAAAAAATACTACAAACGGTGATGGAGTTACGAACCACAGCGCTGCTGTGATAGGTGAGGGAGAGATGAGAGGAGGGCTGAAGACCTGAGGAGACTTACTGTCACTCAGCCTTAAGCAATAATCACCGGGCAACTGTTTTGAAACCGTAAACCACAGCACTCCTATGGATTGCATGAGTGTGGAGACGAGAGCTGGAGACCTTACTGTCACTGCTAGGAACTGCGCAGATACTGGGGAAAGTGTTAGAAATATAAAGACTGCAACGTTAAATATTAATAGAGACCCAACAGAGGAAGGGAAATGAAAGCGGAAATGTGAGCTGCAGCACTGACATGATAGGTGGGGGAGGGAGGAGGTGTTGGCTGAAGACCTGAGGAGACTTATTGTCACTCAGCCTTCAGCAATGACCACTGGGCAACCGGTGTGAAACTGTAAACCACAGAATTACTGTGGTCTATGAGAATGAGGAGAGAAGGCTTGAGACTTTAGGAGACTTGCTGTCACTCAAACTCCAGCGGTTACCACCAGGCAACTGGTGTGAGATTGCAAATAATAATAATAATAATAATAATAATAATAATAATAATAATAATAATAGTTCCTCCCGCGCGACAAAGAATATGTTCATATGTTCAACATTCATGTCACTGTAAAGTCATGAATCCATTCCTTTCTGCCTTCCGCTAAATATTGGAGGCCGTCAACCAAAACTGCCACAAACGAAGATTTTTTTCTGTTTTTAAGTGAATCTGGCTAACTTGTTGGCTGGCTGGCTTGTTTGCTATCTACGTATATGCCGCGCGTAGAAGCTGCACCAATGAAGCTAGAGGGCTGAAAATTGGAACATTTACTCCGATATTACGTCTAAACTTTTTTTCATGGTATCCCCCGAATAGATTTCAAGTGAGTTGTCAATTCATAATATAAGTTTATGCTAAATTGATCCCTGAGTTTTGTATCCAGCAATGTTAAAGCAAGTCTTTTTTTGTTTTCCAAAAATTAAAACTTTATATAGCGATAACCACTCAACAAAACAGAAGTGAATTTATCCCTTCGATCACCCCTTTTTCTGATTTTTTTAATTGATCATCCCCAACGTGCATTGATGCCAAACGATATTGGTCACGAGACAGTTTCTATTGAGTGACTAACAAGAATTGTCGCAATACATATTTGTCTCTGGTGACTATGATGCTTAACGGAGAAGACTGTGGGTGAGTGAGAACTTGGGTTGATTGCTCTCCCATAACTACCGTATATTCTGGCGGATAAGGCAATCTCCAGAAAAGACAAGAGCTCAGTTTCGGTCTGAATTTCATGGTTTCAGCTCACTGTTTAGTCATTTTGTATCCGGCTTATAGGACAGTCACGTTTGTTGGGGTGTTTTGGGAGTGGTTCAAGTGTTGTCCTATCCACCGAAATATCATCATCATCATCATCATCAGTATTTCAACGTCTGTCGTTGGACATAAACTTTCCCAAGGATTTGCCACACTTCTCTATCGTGGGTGTCACGGAGCCAGTACTTTCTGAATTTGTCTGAACTCAGTTCTTAATCTAAAACTCTGCTGGCCTTGGTTGCGCATGCGATTCCTGGGGATCCATGTCGTGAGTTGCGATGTCCATCGGTTGTCCACATTGTAACATGGCCAGCCCTCTGCCATTTGAGCTTTTTAATGGATTCTATGATGTCATTGACTCCTGTCTTTTCTTGGATGTTCTATGCTGTCTTGTGGTCTCTCCCTGTGAGGCCCAGCATAATTTTGTCCTGTGCACGTTGCATGGTTTTCAATTTGCGGATCTGTCACTTGGTTAGGTTCCATGTTTCAGCTCAATAAGTGACTATTGGGAGGATACATTGGTTGTACTCCCTTCTTTTTAGGATTAATGGGATCTTCTTATTTTTGAAGGTTGAGCTTGCTCTGCCAAAGACTTGCCATCCTAGGATGATACTTTGCTTGATTTATTCTTCTTTTGAGGGTCTCATGGAGATTCGTTATCCTAGGTAGATGCAGTGATCTACTTTCTCCAGTTCTGTGTCCTCGATTTTGGTACGTTAAAGAAGACCCCTTTCTGTCTGGATAGACAATGAAACATCACTGAAGTGATCTTTCCAGGATGCAACGTTAAGCACTGTGGAGGAAAAAAATAATGGTTTGGGGATGCACTTCTGTTGGGTAGATCAACAAGGATTTGTACCCTTGAAAATGGATCAATACCTCGACATCTTGCAGACAACGTAACCTCTATCTTTTGGTAATCATATGTGCAAAAATCTCAAGTTGAGCAATTTTTTCCTGTGACGAGAGTACGTGCATAATTTTGAATTCAACATACTGAATCAATATTCTTTCAACAAAATAAAAAAAAGTAAGCTATCTACCGAAATCTTCTGGAGAATCGGAAAAAGCGATGGTCAATGAATAGATCTTTTTTCTCGCCTTTAGAGTGGATGATAATCGCTAAAATACAAGTGTAAACATATCAGGAGATAAATATCAGCATAAAATTAGTTACATTATCATAATATTACTCTATCAATACTAAGATGATTAACTCGTTATTCTGGTATAAGGCTATTGGGGTAGAGCATCTAGTTAAGATTGAACTTACTACAGAAAAATGACCTGCTACTCTAGCTTACTAAACATTACTCAAGGCTTTCAATGTATTAGTTATAAAGATGGAGTTCTACAGAGAGGTTCGAACTCACTATAGTAGTAATAGTCTGCTAAATTAATTTGCCAACCACCGCTCTATCTCCATTATAATGAGCAACGTGTCTCTCTGTCAATCACATTTTGTGTCCGTCTGTCACTCTTGAGAAAAAATAATCGGGGTGGATGCAGAATGAAATTGCAACACTAAGACCGTAAAGAGGACGAAGAGAGGGAAATGGGAGTCGGGTAGGAGTCGAAACATGACGATATCCACTGAAGGGGAACGACTGAATATGGTCGTTAAGGGAAGAAGGAAGGTGAGTAAGTGAAATGAAATGGAATTGAATTCCTTTGTCAGTGCCTAGGATCGGAATATTTGGCTAAATGCTCAAAATGTTTTAGTCTGTGCGAGGGGGAGGGTAATTTACCATGTGAGTTTATGCTGAATTGTTTCTTTGGTTTGTGTCCGACAAAATTCACATCTTTTTGGTAATTCAGACTTTTTTCAGTGATCTTCTCATCTTTATCCAAATTTTCAATTGATCATCCTCAACACGGTATGCTGCCAAAATACATTGGTCGTGAGACGGTTTCTATCGGATGACTGATCAGACCTGTTTTTCATGATTACTAAGCTCTGATCAGTCTTCTTCGGAGTTTCTGCAGCTCTAATAGATTTGCTCAACCAGCCTGCTAACCATTGCCCAACGGCGAGGCCCATCGCGATCGTGGTGCTTGAGTGAGCGGTTAGACAAGACACGTGCTGCGCGTGCGTGATTGTTAAATAATGACTTCCTGTCAAATACCTTTGCTCTTTGAACATATATATCTTTCAGGGACTTTTTTTCTTTTTTTTTTCTTTTTTTTTAAAGCGGCGTTAGCGAGGCGGGCGAATGTCGGAGTCAAACATTTATATTAAGCCGGCACGTGTCTCTCCTGGTTACGGAGAAGTAAATTTACATGTGTTCAATGCTTGACGTGTTGTTGTCACTGCAGTTGAGCAACGTTTAGCAAGCTAGACGCCCCCCACCTATACCCCCCCCCCAAAAAACAAACAAAAACAAACAACACTTATAACTGCTCAACCAAACTTACAGCCTTCTGATATAATAAGCAAAACTCAATAAGTATCCGAGCGTCTTGCCGGGGCGGAGTTATAAAACCGGTCCCGTAGACGATTGACACTAATATTAGTTCAATCCAAATTTGGTGCTTCACACCTACGGGTACTGGCTGTACGTTGACTATTGCTACTGTTGTGAGCTCTATCCTCATTGGATGTACTAAGCATAAACCCCAGCAAATACTTCAACATCTGGCCGTGGAGTATTTGTTAAGATCCACTGATGTGAACTTGAGTCACACAAACTCTCAACTTTGTAAATTCCCAGCCGCCTTATGGTAGAGCGATGGCTAGAAAGTTATTCTTGCAAACAGCTATTATCGTACGACACCCAGGCTAAGCTGATTTTTTTAAATAATTGCAATCTTCGTAATTTTAATTACCTGGCGTTTGCGCTCAAGCGTTGGTACGTCGCGAGAACATTTTAATATTGTTTCTTCTAATGTTGCTACTTAAACAAAGTGGAGAGGAGGGACATGTTAGTACAATAAATTAGATTTAAATACAGCTATTTCCCTTATTGTCAACTAAGGTACAGATCTGATTATACAATGCACATGTTGCAAGAAAAATAGCAACAGCTGTCCCGCCAATAAAACCTTAATCCGATGATGACTCTGGGGTCAAACATGGTTTCGGGACCTTAGAAACCATGCCTGAACCCAGCGTAATCATCCTCACACGCACACGTGAACGTACACACACAATCATATATATATATATATATATATATATATATATATATATATATATATATATATATATATATATATATATATATATATATTGTGTGGACTGTAAGGAAACTAGTAGTATTTAAATCAAATTTATTATACTAACATATTCTATCTTACGGCTTTGTCGAATGATTTAAGAACTAATATTTTCCTTATTGTCCAATTAATATTATTATCATATCCACATATTCTTTACACCTCCAACACGAGCACACACACACGTATATATATATATATATATATATATATATATATATATATATATATATATATATATATGAACCACTGAAGATTCGCTGATGACGTTTGTATGACGTCTGCTGTATCGTAAGGATCACAAAGCATGTTTACTGATCCAGATAAGGAGAGGGAAAAAGAAGGGTTTAGGATGAACAACACAAAAATATAAGTAACTTTCTACAATAGAGTCCGCCAAAGGGCATAAGAATGGAAGAGGAGCTTCTAAAAGAAATTGTTGGATATGTTTCACGAGAAGGGAATAAAATGATGCATAACAATTAGTTGGAAATCAACTTAGAAGTGCACAGAAAGCCATGGAGAAAAAACAACGCCAAGCATAACTTCAAGAGAAGGAAAAATACCAAACGAGGATCAGGAGGAAGATTAGCGTGAAATATATCATACAAATAATTCAACAACGAAATGGAGATGGTTTAGACACTTAGCAAAAAGAAATGACAGCAGATGAAGCAAGATGTTAGCCTATTGGTACCCATGGAACAGTAAACTTAGTTGAAAAATACCGAACACGCAAGATCGAGGAAATGGTTTGCAGACAAGACCCACGCGAGTTATTCCCTCAGTGACGACTGATGGATGATCTAGTAACAGGAAGGACGTCCGGTTTTCTGGTATATCCTATTCTCAAGTGCTTTTGCTCTGAAATTCGCATCAGATTAGGCGGGTTGCCTGGAAGACTTTATATTTCCATTTCTCTCCTCCGACAATCATTGTTACACTATGATAGCAGACGACACGGCTCCAGAATTAGTTCTCTTTTTTTCAAATGAATGTCTGTATCTTTTTCAAAAACACACACTCGAGTTACTGAGCTTGAAACATTTTGTCAAATTCTTCAGTTAGATACACAGGTAGAAAATCGACTAAAAAGATTTTTTTCTGATTAACTAGCATTCTTAAGGATGCTACCAGAAGTTGGTCTGCATACGGTCCGAGATTAAATCCGACATAAGAAATTTGATATTCACATGGGTGAACACTCAGCAGAATTGACCCGAACAATGCGTCACATCCGTTGATATACATACTAGTTCCTAATCGTCAAATGCATTTTTCGGTAAATTATATTAGTGAACCGGAACATCAAAGATAAAATAACAAATTACATGAATTATGACACAAACCTGAAAATGATAGAACAAAGGTGAATATTAAGAGCGTATCTTCAGGAGAGGTTGTGTTTGATCAAAACTGCTGGGGAGCCCTGTTTATATACATGCTTTGTTTTTGAATACCTGAAACGGTTTGATGGTAAACAACGGATGACCCCAACGAGAAATATCAACGCATTGTACCATAATATTTAAATCTGTGAAAAGCTAACATAAATTGCATTAAAAGGTGTTTGAAATGAATCCACTGAAGAATAGACGTTGAAGTCATTGAATAACTCAAGGAATACGTGTACCTCTGTCAGGCGATAGAGATGAATTAAGACAGCCCATAACTATCGACTGGAAAGCCTTCTGTATAAATAGAGACATATTCGAATATATATATATATATATATATATATATATATATATATTGCACAATACAAATCTGGAATGCAATATAATGTAATGCAATATCTAATGTATGATTGGTTTATTTCATAAAGAGCTTGATGCATCCAACATTAAACATCGAGTTGATTTGAAGAAAAGCTTCAAATATAATTCCTACCACCTAGAAAAATGTACCGAATAGGAATTTAAAATGGATAGAATCATTCGCCTGAAGAAGCCCACACAGGGCAGAAACATAAAGGTTTTTATGTAACAAATCCTTACTCCATAATATATATATATATATATATATATATATATATATATATATATATGAGTGTGTGTGTGTGTGTGAGTCTAGGCATTGCGAATGAACAATTAGAAGGGTTTTCTAATTTATGATGCAGATCCTCTGTGGCAAAGCAGACTAGAGCTGGAGGGTGTGTAATATCTATTTTGCATTACAAGTATTTCTCTCTTAGAATGTGATAATTCGTTAATGAGCTTAAGTGGTAAAAATATTAGAATACAGAGAAGTTCCAGATCAAAATCTAGATAATAATATGTCTGGCTTCCAACTTATTGTTCCACCGTCGTATTTATGTAAAACTTGACGCCTATTCTATCCAATCACAGACTGCAAACATAAAGACGCAATCTGATAAAATAAGACCGTGAAAACGCAGTTGAATATTCATTTTAATCTTCCAATCTGCGCTATTCTGTTTGTTTGAATATACAACCGTTATGCTTTCTGGTTATTATTTATTTCTCTGTTGGTGTCTTCTTACACCCATAAAACTCGTGGATTAATTTGTTTAAAAGTGCTCTTGAGTTTTATTGCTCATCTCCCCCTTTGATGTTTCACCGCTCATAAAGTGGATAATGACAGGTAAGAGTCAATTGCCGTCTGCAAGAAGTAAAGAATAGAATTTTATAGCGATAAAATTTGAATTCTTCTATCTTTTATCCTTTCTCCCCTACCTCCCCACTCACACATGAAATCCAATGAACGAGTGTAATAAGGAAAGAGGGTGCTTATGCTTGAATTGGAACAAAGAAGACTCAGCAATCACTATAATCTCATTTGTTTTTTCATTGCTCCTCCCTCAAGTCCGAAGCCTCCCCCAATAGTTTATAGTAGTAGACCACGAGAATACAGACAGATAGCAGAAGAACTCAATAAGAGATTGATCCGTACCGAGATAAATAAACACTGTAGCCTGTGCGTGTACCAGGACTAATTAACTTTATCAAATAACCATCTAAAAAAAACAACTGATCTCTTATCTAAAGTTATGTAAAAAAAAAAAAAAATACTGGGGAAAGATTTTCGCATTGTAGGTCTAAAATACCCATTGTGATCTCTAAAACTATTTTTTTTCTCTAAAGAACGATAACAGTGTCAAATGGCACTTAGTGGTGTATTCATGCACATTTTCAAGGTTGTGGCATCAAAAACGTGACACGGAGTTCCCCAGACACACATATGCACAAACAGACATACAAACGAGCAGTGAGAGAAAAAACTGTTGCTCACTTAGCCGGTTGGCCATTTGTGGGGTTATGGTGATTCGATATATCAATTATCTTTCAAAACCTTTCTATCATTGTTAATTTTTCATGGGTGCCGCTAGTTATTATTACGAGACTAAATACCTGCTGTAAACGGACAGACGGATAGAAAAGTGATTTCATACAATTTGTTCTTTACTCTGTTAAAAAGGGGGTCAGTGTTAGAAAGAGGGGGTGCGAGGTGTAATGCGAAATTTGTACTTTAATGATGTAGTCGTCTGTTTGTTTTAAATACATTCACACATTTCAGTGTTTTGTTCAAGTTTAGTTAACCGTAACGTCATAAATTAAAGTTAAAATAAAAATCCATCTGTTTTTCTCTCTCTTTTTCTCTCCCCTATTTTAGATTTAAAAAAAAAAAATGAAACTGGTCGACAATGAAAGAATGTGTAGTATCTGTTCTTGTTACGTCAACGAAATACAGCATCAACTTTCGATAAAAACGGCGAAGCTCTTTCAAACTATAATCTAAAAAAGATGAAAGAAATATCAATTCGATAAGGAAACTGAAAGTGAAATTCCGTTTCTCACGCTACCTCTCTCATTTTACCTTCAGAGTGCTGGAATTCTAATACGCATTAGCTAAGACACAGAGCTTTTCAAAAGCTTACGATGGATGTACATAAACAATTAAATCAATGAATGAAAGCAAACATTAGTTAGCACTCAGCATACATTTTATTTAAAGCTGTCCGTCGTTAGACCGTCATAGACCTTCCTCAGGATTCACCACACTTCTCTATCATGGGCATCGCAGAGCCAGGGCTTTCTGAAACTTGTCTACCTCGTCTCTCCATCTAATATTTTGCCGGCCTTGGTTATGCATGTGATCTCAGGGTATCCATGTCGTAAGTCGTGATGTCCATCGGTTGTCCGCAATTCTTGCAACATGGCCAGCCCACTGCTATTTGAGATTTAAAAAAAAAAAGGGATTCTATGATGTCCCTGACTCTTGTCTTTTCCTGGATGTACTGTGCTGTCTTGTAGTCTCCCGATGTGAGGCCCAGCATAATTCTTTCATGTGCACGTTGCATGGTTCTCAATTTACGGGTCTGTCTCTTGGTTAGGTTCCATGTTTCATAAGTGACTATTGGGAGGATGCATTGGTTATACACCCTTTTCTTTAGGATTAATAGGATCTTATTATTTTTGAAGGTTGAGCTAGCTCTGCCAAAGGCTTGCCATCCTAGTGTGATTCTTTGCTTGATTTCTTCTTCTTTTGAGGGTCTCAGGGAGATTCGTTGTCTTAGGTAGATGTAGTAATCTACTTTCTCCAGTTCTGTGTCCTCGATTTTGATCTCAGTGTTTTTATCTCAAACGTGGTTGTTGCACATTTGCCCAAACATTAGGGGTGAAATTGAGACTGTTCCTCAATTCCTTTCTTTTTTTTCCCGTAAGGTCAATGCGTACCAACGTTAAGTAATGAGGTTTTGTTCTTGACAGTTTAGGTTTGACCTTTGAAGACGAATTTCCCGATAAATATTTCTCTGTAGAAGTTGAGTTGTATGAGTCACCGTTGAAATGGAGTTTTGTTTGTAAAGAAATTCGTGCATATATTTTTTGGACTGTTTTTACAAACTTTATGTACAAACTTAGTCAAATATGACTAGAATTCACTCAAAACGAAGACGAATATTTTTCTACAAATATTCACTTTTAACCATAGACAAAAGAAGCATGAGAAATATACACATCACAGGAGCTCAACCTTATATGGAGAGATCACATGATAAGGAAGGAAATGGATGTCTGTGAAATCATAGAAACTATTAAAAAACTTAAATGGCAATGGGCAGGTCATATTGCAAGAATGAAAGACAACCGATGGATATCATGTCTCATAACATTGATCCCCAGAGATCACATAAGGAACTGAGGCCGACAGAACGCCAGATGGAGAGATGAACTGGACAGATTCAGGAAATACTGGTTCCGCTATGCCTATGATAGAGAATTGAGGTGAATCCCAGGGAAGGTCCATGTCCAACGATGGACGTTAAAAGACTCATGATGATGATGATTGGTTGGTTGATGAAATAAAAATGAACAGATACAATCAAAGTATGCTGAATGAAAAGAGAAGATGAAAATGTGCAAAATTAGAATTAATCATCACCATCAGCTGCCTTTTAGCATGTTTCAGCTCGATCCGCCAGACCTCTCTAGCATGAGCATCGCGGAGCCAGTACTTTCTGAACGTATCTAGTTTGCCACGCCATCTTATGATTTATCGGCCTCGGTTTCGCATACGATCTCTTGGGATACACGTAGTGACACGTATTGTTCAGCAGTTGTCTTGGATTCTCGCAACATGACCAGCCCACTACCATTTAAGTTTTCTTATGGATTCTGTGATATCTCGGACTCCTGTCTTTCCTCTAATACACTGTGCTGTCTTGTGATCTTTCCACGTCAGGTTGAGCATGGTTCTCTTCCGTGCATGTTGCATGATTCTCAGGTTAAGAGTCAGTCTTTCGGTTAGGTTCCATGTTTCAGCTCCATATGTGACTACCGGTAGGATACATTGGTTGTATACCCTTTTTTTGTACCAGCGACATCTATCTACTGCAAATAGGCTAGGGCACATGTCTATTTTGGTGGGCTTGCTTTTATACACAAGGATTGGACGTACAGCAGAGAACAAAAAGTCTCTGAGCTAGAAATAGTTGACTGTCTGTGTTAGTTTTATATCATAAGGGCTGAATTTATTATATACTTTGTATTTCAAAACTTAATGGAAAATATAAAATCGTATGTTTAATTGTGTCTAATTTAGACACAGTATAATGTTTTTAAGAAGTGACTTTCTCTATAAGAGACTAAATAATCCGACTTTTGTTCCTTCTAACCAAAGTACAAGATAATCCAGGATAATGGGACCAATAAAAAAGCCGTAAAAGCCCTAATATTTTATTCCTTTTGTGAAAACTCGCTCACCATGTTGAAGTCGACAGTCGTAAATTTGTACTCGAAATACGTTAGTCATAAATACGTGAAACTGAATTTAAAAACTAGCCATTCGAGTTGTCTTAATGATCTGTGGAGAGGCTGAAACGTTGAATCTTCAGCAAGGTCTTGATTTTTATCCGTGTGATATCTGGAGAGTAAAGTCTACTGAAATAACCCAGCAACCTTTCAGGAATTGAATGCTACCTTTGCTGATGAGATAAAAGCATTAATAGCACACACTTTTATTAAAATGATTACTCCTGAGAACACAGAAATGCTTTAAAACTGATGGAAAGCATTTAAAGGGAGTATATTTGGAAACAAGAACCTACACGACCTCCAACTAATGCTAGATGAACTAAACGAAGAAATCAAGAATGTCGTCCTACTCATGGACTTCGGTAAAATGAAAATCAAGTGCAACAATCACATTCAGAATAAGAAGATAACTGTCAAGATAGAAATGGAAAACTCAAAAAAAATCATTCAAAGATGGCAAGCCTTCGGCAGAACAAGCTCAATTTCAATAACAAAATAATCCCAATAACCCTAAAAGGAATAGTATACAATCAATGCATTCACCCAATAGTCACTTATGGGGCTGAAAAATGGAACCTAACCAAGAGACAGACCTGCAAACTGAGAAGCATGCAATGTGCACATGAGAGAATCATGCTCAACCTTACATGAAGAGATCGCAAGACAGCACAGTATATCAGGAAGAAAACGAAAGTCTGAGACATCATAGAAACTATCAAAAAACTTAAATGGCAATGGGTAGGTCATATTGCAAGAATGAAAGACAACCGATGGACATCATGTCTCACAACACAGATCCCCAGAGATCACATGAGAAACCGACGCCGACAGAACACAAGACTTAGAGATGAACTGGACAGATTCAGGAAATACTGGCTCTGTGATATCCATGATAGAGAAATGTGACAGATCCTTTGGAAGGTCCATGTCCAACGACTGACGTTGAAAGACTGATGATAATGATATTTGGAAACATGTACCATAAATTCAACTATTATGTCCGTGTCTGTGATTTCCGATATCAAAGGGATTCTAAACGAAGAAGTTTTAGTAGCAGTACTAACTTGTAGCAGTTGCAGGAGAAGCAGGAAATTAACAATGGTTCGCCCCCAAATCTGATTATCAAAAGAACAACAATTAGTATCAAATTAAAGTAAGGATGTAAATTTTATCAAATGCATTGAGTCCTAGTGTTATTCTAATTTCATAAGTGGCCTTAATATGAGTATATATAACATGTTTGGCCATAAGTTTGTCCAGGGATTGAAAAGTTTAGCCGATTATAGCAATTTTCAAAGACAGTTCTAGATATTGATAACAAGCGATATTTGAAAAGACTGTCGTCCCGATGGTCACATACGGTGCTGAAACATAAAACCCAACCAAACAATTAACCCTCAAACTGAAATCCATGCAATGCACACAAGAGAGAATCATGCTAAACATTACATGGTCAGATTACCAGACAGCACAATATATTAGAGGAGAAACATGAGTCTGAGATATCACAGAAAACTCAAATGACAATGGGCTGGTCAGGTTGCAAGGATTTCATACAATCGCTGCACATCATGAATCACAGCGTGGATCCTAAATTCGAAACCAAGGCCAGCATGATATACTAAGGCGTGACGAACTGGACGAGTTAAAAAAATTCTGCCCCTTGGATACACATGAATCTTGGGGAAGGTCTATTTTGATTGACCGACGCTAAGAAACTTCCACTGCAGCTGCTACTACAGATGATGATGATAACTACTTTGCTGTGAAACAAACATCTCACAACCTAGTTTCACAGATCGACGCTACTGCAATGGGGAAGATCCCCACGGGTGTCGTACACCTGTTACGTTGATTCCAACTGAGTTAAACGTAATGAAATCTAATGAATATGCTTCAACTAACCGTGAAGTAAGAACTGTCTTCGTCTATAATTATTGTGTGATCAATCGACTGTATTTACATTGAGAGAGCAATCTGTATATCTGCGTATATAAGGAACAGTGACATCTTTCTGTCTGCAACAATTCAATCTTCCACTTGAGTGAGTTTCCGTAACAAGGGACCCTTCCACTTGAACGAGTCTAGTTCATTGATCAATATATATATATAAATCCCAGTCAATTCAGATCTATCTATTGATATATCTATCTCAGTCTGTCCATATCTACGTCCGTATCTATCTACCCATACCTATATATCAATCTCTATTCATATCTATATATCTATTGATATCTATGTTCAAATCTATCCATATATCCATATCCATCTTTGTTTATATATATATATATATATATATATATATATATATATATATATCAATATCTTTCCATTTATCTCTGTTCATATCTATCTATCTATCTTATATATATATATATATATATATATATATATATATATATATATATATATATATATATATATATATATATATATATCCACCTATCTATCTCTGTATTTTCATATCTATCGATATATATGGTCTCACATTAGGATGCCCCTAACGGATGGGATACCATTTTTTGCTCCCAAAGTAAAGCACCTGATGGTGGACTCATGTTCCATATCAAACTTATATCTTCTAAAAGTCCACAAGCACACACACACACAGAGGCACATACTAATGAAGATGGGAATACCCTTCGAAACTGCTTGATTAATTATTCCTGAAAAAGATATTGATTCACTCCACTAAATTCAAATGACCGTAAAGCGCCAAGTCGTAAGAAATCATGATTAATGGGCGTTCAGAAGCAGGGAATATGTATGCATATTTTGGAAACTTGAGCAATCTGTCTGCATTGTCGTGATGCAAAAGTTATTGGATGGTTTGCGCTTATACTTTTGTCCGAGGAGAAATATTTGCACATCATCATCATCATCATCATCGTTATCAGTCTTTTAACGTCCGTCGTTTGACCTAAATCTCCACCAGGATCTGCCACATATCTCTTTCATGAGCGCTGCAGAGCCAGTATTTTCTGAATTAGTCTAGTTCATCGCTACATTTTGTATTTTGTCGGTCTTGGTTTGCGGTCTAGGGATCATGTTGTGTGTCATGATATCCATTTGTTCTCTTTCATTCTCGCAACATGACTAGCCCATTGCCATTAGAGTTTTTTCATAGATTCTATGATGTCTTTGACCCCAGATTTCTTCTGATATATAGTGCTGTCTTGTGATCTCTCCATGTGAGGTTGAACATTATTCTTTCATGCGCACGCTACTTGCTTCTCAGTTTGCAGGTTTTTCTCTTCGTTAGGTTCCATTTTTCAGCTCCATAAGTGACTTTTCGAAGAATGCATTGATTGTATACTCTTCTTTCTAGGATTATTAGAATCTTCTTGTTTCTGAAGGTTTAGCTTGCTTTGCTGAGGACTTGCAATCCTGGGATGATTTTCTGTTTGATTTCTTCTTTTGTGGGTTTCATAGAAATTTGTTGTCTTAGGTAGATATAGTGGTCCACTTTCCCAAGTTTTGCATCTTCGATTTTGACAGTTATGTCCTCATTCTCGATATGATTGTTGCACATGATTTTTGTTATACAGAGGTTCATGTGTTGGCCGACTCTTTTGCTTTCTTCGTTTAGTTCATCTAGCGTTATTTGGAGGTCGTGTAGGTTCTGTGCAAAAAAAGACAAAGTCGTCTGCAAACCTAAGGTTGTTCATATATTTGCCATCTATTTTGATTCCTCTATTTTCCACGTTCAGTAAGATCATCTCGGGGAAAGCTGTGAAGAGTTTGGGTGAGCTGGCATTGCCTTGTCTTACTCCTTTATGGAGTTTGAAAGGTTCATATTCTTTACGTAGCCAGAGCCTGAAAAAGGAGTTGCTGTGATTATGATATTTGCACAACTGACGATTAAATATTAAGGAGAACATTGCTAAGTTGAACGGAATAACAAAGTAGTAGAGACTCGGCATTATAATCAATAACTGAATAACCGTAGCGTCAAAAGTTGAAGTCATGTTAAAAAAGAATTTCCATCGAAGAATAAATATGATCAGAATAAATTCTATTTATGACATCACTGGCGTTTTCCTCTTGAAAACATCTGAAAGAAGAAAAAAAAAATTGAGAAACATCTAAATTCTGAAGAATTATTTGTTATTTACACTGGAAAACATCTAAACAAAAGTAATAAATACATCTAGAAATATCTAAATCCTGGAGAATCCAGATGTTACTGATAAAGATGTCAAAATAAGGCTCCCCCTACCCGATTTTTTTCGGAATGTTATAGCGGAATACTGGTACTATTTTTCAAGTCTGTAGACTAACACTATGGCCAGTAGCACTGGAACATACAGACAAACAAAGATTTAAAAAGATTAAAACTGTTTGTCATCTGTGATGGCTATGGTTGTTCAATTGCTCCACCGCTTACATAGTTTTGTTTCAGGAAATGATTTTGCACAGCGTCGAATATTGGCGCACATTGAGTGCCACAGATCTGAGGGAAAACTGGTTTCAAGTCTCATTATTCTATCAGAAACTGTCAATGAAAACTGTCTCCTAAACCGTCAAAAAAGGTTTCTTCAGTTTTTTTAGTTGGTCCAGCTATCTGTTTGGCTGACTATGGATGTTTGTATGTAAATATGTATGTACCACACTACTATAAGGCTGCACATTTCAACATCCTCTTTTTATTATGTCCAAGAAAACCTTTTTGTTTTGAGAAAATAATATAATGAAGGATAAATGTTCAAATCTTCAGCCTTCTAGCTCAATTGGTGCAACCTGTACGCTTAGTACATACATATATACATACTTACATACAGAGGAAGATGGACCAACTTGAATACAAGAGAAACCTGTGTTGACAGTTTTAGTGACAGATTAGGTTGACAGTTCCTAATATATACTGACACAGGTCTGTTTCGTCATCAAAAGGGAAGAAGAGCAATAAAACTTGAGAACATTTCAAACTAATTAATTTATAAGTTTTATGGGTGTAAAAAGACACCGGTGTAGAAATAAATAAAGATCAGAAAGCATAACGATTGTGCACGCAGACAAGCAGACTAATTGTATAAATGGTGGGATTAAGTGAATTAAAGTGCATTTTTACAGTTTCCGTTCATCAGATCACGGTCTGATAATGGATGAAATAAAGGTCAAAATTTACGTAGACAGGTCTGGTTAGTCACACGATAGAAACTATCACGTGACCAACGTCTTTTCGAAGCAAACCTTGTCGGGGATGATCAATCAAAAAATTTGGTCAAAGAGATGGTCAATAAATAAGTTACTTCTCTCGCTTTTGGTGGGTTGGGGGGGGCACCGATCACTAAAATAGTCTCTGGATTAAAGAAAAAAGATAAAAATCAAGTGTTAACACAGCCGGACACAAACTTTGGGACCAACAGAGCATACATATGCATTGTAAATTGATCCCCCTTACCCTGCTAGAAACCTTTTGTGGGATAAAATTGAAAACAAAATTGGTTTTCTAGAACATAATAAGGAGTATTTGTTAAAAAAAATCAATATGAAATAAGCTGAAATTTAAAAGACAAAAAAGGAAGGAGCCCCCCCGTAAAAGAAACTCACTGCTATCTCTATATGAGTATCCAATGCTCCACTATTTTCGAAAGTACTTCTATGTTGGATGACACAATTCAAATCAATACCTGTCATTTGCAATCGAAATCAAGTCAGTTATCACTCTGAAAATAGATTTTTTTATAGAGCTGAGATAGCTGACAAGAGAAATTTTTGCTCAGTACTGACCAGAGGAATCAAAACCGTTTCGAGAAATTACAAGACTCCAAACCAACAGGGAATGGAACTATTCATACAATCATTAAACTCCCTATCTAATCTTATTGCTGACACCAGAGAATGATAATATGACTTCTGTTGGATATGTTGGTAGTAAATCAATTCGAAGAAGTTTTTTTCCGCGTGATTAGTATTCTCAAAGATGATATCACTAGATGGTTTGCATGCAGTCTGAGATTAAAACCTACACAATGGATTTGATATTCACGAGGGTGAACACTCAATAGAAGTGGCACGAAAATGAGTCAGGTCTGTTTTAAAATTTATTGATCTTCCATCGCCAAATACGTTTTTAGGTAATTTTCGTGAGTAAACCCTGTGTCAAGAAAGAAACAAATGATAGATAGAAAAAACAATATCCATAAACAATACATGATGATAATACCTTACGTAGAATAACAATCTACATGTATGACATAAGATATAAATCATGGGCATACCTGAAGAGTTTAGGTTGATCAACATCGTTGGGAAGCCATGTTGATAGAAGTGTTTTGTTTTTAAGTCTCCGAAGCAGTCATATGGTAGACAATTGATGGTATGAACAACAACAGGAAAAAAAAAGCACACACACATGGTACCATATCAAATTCTGTGTAAAATATTTAAAAAAAAAAACACGAAAGAAAATTACACACATTGCATTAAAAGATATTGGGAAATATTTGACTGAAATGACAAAAAGATTTTAAATATCTTTTAAAATCAATTTAGTGTTTAAAACTGTAAAGCTTTCCAGCATACATATGTGTTTGTGTGTATGTGTGTGTGCATGCATGTATTATTGAGAATCTATATATATATAATCCGACAGAAATTATCATAAATTCCGTTATATTATTCTTAAATTCTATTTGAAATGTACCACTTGGCCTAGACAACGTGAATAAAATGAATGATTTAAGAAAATGGGGCTGCTGGTAGATCGGAGCCTGCAGCCGATAGGGGAGCCGTTTCAATGTAGTGTTGTTCTGATTTCTTTTTTGCTAAACAGCCCTCAGTAATGCACAGGTCTAAATAAACTGGTTTAACCCCAAATTCTCATTTTTTTTTCATTCGCTGTCTATATCTGCTCTATCTTTTTCTTTCAACACGGGCAATGGTATTATTAAAAGCATGGATATGTAATCCAAGAGAACTAATTTGGAATAAGTTACCTTTAAATCCGGGATCTATTTGTTTCCATAGGTTGAATGATTAGAAAACGTAGTGATAATTTCCCTCCAAATCATCAGTAAGAATGGTTGATGACGTGTTGGAATTAGAATAGACAGTGATTATCTGAGCAACCTCAGATTTGTAGACGACATAACCCTTTTCGCTGAGAACTTACACGACTTTCAACCAATGATAGATGAAGTAAATGAAGAGAGCAAGAAAGTCAGCCTATATATGAACTTCAGCAAGACGAAGATAATGTGCAACAACCACATCGGAGATAAAAAAACACAAAGATCAAAATCGAGGACACAGAACTGGAGAAAGTAGATCACTACATCTACTTAGGACAACGAATCTCAATGACACCCTCGAAAGAAAAAGAAATCAAGCTAAGAATCACTCTAGGATGGCGAGCCTTTGGCAGAGCCAACTCAACCTTCAAAAATAAGAAAATCCCATTAATCCAAAAAGAACCGTGTATAACCAATGTATCCTCTCAATAGTCACTTCTGGAGCTGAAACATGGAACAGATCTGCAAATTGAGAACCATGCTACGAAAAATATGCTGGGCCTCACATGGAGAGACCACAAGACGGCACAGTACACCTGGGAAAAGACAAGAGTCAGATACATCATAGAATCCATTAAGAATCTCAAATGGCAGAGGGCTCGTCATGTTGCACGAATGGTGGATAAACGATGGACATCACGACTCGCGACATGGATCCCCATGGATCACACGTGCAACCGAGGTCAGCAGAATATTAGATGGAGAGACGAGCTAGACAAGTTTCAGAGAGTACTGACTCAGTGACGTCCATGATAGAGAAGTATGGTGAATCCTGGAGAAGGTCTATGTCCAACAACGGATGTTGAAGGCTGATGATGATGATGATGATGATGATGATGATGATGATGAATGGCTTCAAAGTAGGTTTTGTGAGAGCAAATATTGTAAAAAAACAACAAAAGAAATAAAAACAAAAGAAATATAGCACAAAAAATGTCAATACAGTATTTGATGTTCAACACATTTATTTAGGATGATGGATTGTTTTTTCTCTAGTTTGGATCCTTTGAAAAACAGTGTTCTTCAACCAAAACAGAATCGGTGTACTGTTTCCTTCATCTTTTGTTTTCTCAGGGCATTGCCTTGATGTGCTATCACATGAAGCAGAGAGGTACAAGCACATTTTGCTGTGTGTGGGTCATATGGTAGGGGTTTAATGTTACCGTTATGTAAGATATTCGTTACGTGAGGGTTTAGATTGATCACCTCCTGATTTTGATTGTTATTAGTTTGATATTTCCGGTATATTAGAGTTTAGCTCAATTTCATTTTTATTTTTCAATTATAATTGATTATCTAAAAAGAATATCTTTAACGCTTAACAACTTTGAAGACTATATAATTGTTACATGGTCTTTATTTTCGTAGCTTCTTGAAATCGACCATGGATTTGTGTTAGGTTAGGCGTTAATTGCCCTGGTGGTTGTAGGTCAAGTTTTGGCTTAATTAGAGGTGCCATTAAGCCGTTGTGTTGTGATTATATATATATATATATATATATATATATATATATATATATATATATATATGTGTGTGTTATGATTTGCACTTTCCAGTTTGATTTAGGTTGTTAAAAATCATCTTAGTTGGTTGAATCTTTGGGGGTTAGTATTTGCGTAGTCTGTTATGAATCTCTTATTGTATATAGTGTACTTATTGGTGATTAATATTTACACCTAGTATTTGATAATATGTGAATCAGATTTATGGTGTGACTTTTTCGGTTCCAGAGGCTGAGCCAATATTTCATACTAGGTCTTATAATAAAACGTTTTCCGTCTCTACATAAACAGTCATGCGAGCCTACAAAACAGCCCAGCCCCCTATCTAGTCAACGTGAGACCAAGATCGCTGTGACCGGCGTCTCGACTTATCAGCGTATGATAGGTGCCCAACGTTCTATTGTTTATGCTTCTCGTGTTAATCATCTTTCTAGAACTGAAATTTAAGGGTGGGGTTTCTAAATACGATATATTTTTTTTTAATTAAAAAATCACGTACTCATAAACTGTCCCTTTTTTTTCTTTTAAGGGATTTCGGAAAGAAATGCACGGGGCAGGGGGATGGAAAGGAAAACAATAAAGAAATGTTGGGGGAAAAATAGGCTAGAAAAATTATCTCTTTGGAAAAAAGTAAAAGGTATGATTGTGAAGGATAAAGAGAAAGGGTGAAAGAAGGGATGGAGACATCAAAAGCGGAGAAGAAAGAGTAAAGGGAAAAGACTATTGAGATAAGTAAATAACTGAATGCCCGAGCTTCACGTATCATGAGTTTCTCCACGTCTCAGAGTTCATAGATGTTTTTTGACGTCCTTAGAGACTTGGAGGCAACAATAATAATAATAATAATAATAATAATAATAATAATAATAATAATAATAATAATAATAGAGGATAGAGACCGTACACTACTTGGAACTGCACGGATACTGAGGAAGGTGCTAGAGATATAAGTACTGCAACGAATAGTAGCTCTGTCATGATATGCGAAAGAGGGAGGAGACGTTAGCTGAGGACCTGAGGAGACTTATTGTCACTCAGCCTTCAGCGATAACCACTGAGCAACCGGTGTGAAACTGTAAATCGTAGAATTACTGCGGCCTATGAGTACTAGGAGAGGAGGGCTGGAGACTTGAGGAGACTTGCTGTCACTCAAACTCCCGCGGTTACCACCAGGCAACTGGTGTGAGATTCAATAATAATAATAATAATAATAATAATAATAATGATATTGATAAGAATAATAATTATAGTAATAATAAAATAATAATAATAATAACAATTATGATAATAATGATAATAATAAAAATGATATTAATGATTATGATAATAATAATTATGATAATTGTGATATTAATAAACATGGTAATAATTATTATAATAGTTGCAATAATAACAATCACGATGATAAAAAGAATCTAAAAAATAATAATAGCAATAATAATAATCATAAAAATAATAATAGTAACAATAATAAACACAATAATAATTATTATAATAATTGCAATAATAACAATAATCACGGTGATGATAAATACAATAAAAATAATCACAATGATAATTATCACAATAATAATAATAAACGTGATGATAATTATTCTAATTATTGCCATTCACTTTCTATTCCTTTCTTTCTCTCTAATCTCCTGTATTGTTTCCATTCTTTGACCGTGACTCCAATACATCGTCATAATTGTTGACAATCTCCTTCGATGTGAGAATCCGTAGAAGTTTTCTGGTGACACAATGCAAACGCTGTTTCTCCCTTGCCTCATATCACCCCTTCTAGTTCCTAGCGTCTAAAACTGAATTAACTGCCTTTTGAAAATCAAGTTTTGTCAACTACACTACTCATTACTATAATGATTACTGAACATATAATAAACCAAACGACAATAGACCTATTTTGTCACATGTTTCCCCAACTAATCATAGTTCTTTCCCTATATTACATTATAATGTATGGGAATAATCTGATTACTAACCCTCTTCTTAATATTTCCTTCTAGTTGAAAAGTTACGTTGTAATCTATTTTAAATTGGCCTTCTATCACGATTGATCTTATTAATGTTAACCCGCCCTTCCTTTTTAGCTTTGAATGTACCGCTTATAGATGTCTAATATGTCGATTCATCGAATGTACATCTTTATTCGTCAGTTTACATATTTGTATCTGTGGTCATTTCAATTATGAACTATGTTTAATCTCCCAGTCGCTTGGAGAATTCTCCCTTCTAACAAAAGAACTACCATGGCAACTAGTGAATACATTCTCTCCCAACTCTCCACGTGATGTCAGCATGTGGCGATAAACAGAAACATGCAAGGCAGATTCCTTTGTCCTCTACAACTAATATCATCTTCTTGCTATGCATACATGTCTATCTATCCATTTATGTTCATTATCTATCCATCAATCCATGTTCATTATCTATCTATCTATCCATTTATTCATCTATCTACCTCAGTCTGTTCATCTCTCTCTCTATATATATATGTACACATATAGTCTAGAAAGTTTTACAGCAGTAAACACTAAACATTAAAAAGAAATTTCAAAAGACTTCTTTGTGTCACTTCAGTCACCTATTTCCCAATATCTGTCAATGCAATTTATAATTTTCCAAAGAGTTTTCGCCTGTTTCCTCAATACTTTGTTATCACTGTACAATATATGAATTGTTTGGATCACCAGTTGTATACTATGTAACCGTTTCGGGGATTAAAAAAAACAAACAGTTATGCTAACATGATACCCCAGCACTGTTGATCAAACACCACCTCCCTTCCTTATAATGTAGTTTATTCCTTATTTGCAGTCTGTCATTTTATTTAAGGTTTTATGTTAATTGTGCCTTGATATTATTTCATACTGCATATCTATTTTTTGAAACACGGCTGACTTACGTAGATTACTCTAAAAAGTTTTTGAATCAGCATATTCATGTGTGCTAAGCAGCATCAAATACTCGTTATTGGGTTCCCTTTCTATTGCTCGGCCTAGCTGCAGGGAAGCAGTTCATCCCGGGGCGGCACTGTCTCATTGCACAAAGAGGGACAGGTCGGGCTCGTCCTGATGCTTACTCGTGACCTCGGTTGCTGTAGCAACAAAAATTCCGTCGGCTGGGGCTATTTTGGATGGGTTGCTCCATTCTCCCCCCCCCGCTGGGCATGACCTTGTGTCGCATTTTACTAGGGTGGAAATGCAAATAAGTAGGTGCTCAACCTTACATGGGAAGATCTCATGACAGCATAGTATATCAGGATGACTGATGATGATGATACGACGGTTTTCATAGGACCCAAGTTTGCTTTCGTGTGGAAGCCAGAACTAGATTAATCTTGTTTTTCCCATTGTTGTTTCCCGATCAAAGATTAGGGCACGACACAGGAGCTGGCAATACATTAGCATTTCAGCTCAAGGCTAGGTTGGAGCTCTTTAATCCAAGACAGGAGTGCCAGGAAGCAACACTTTGATTTCGGGCGAGACACGCAAATCCCACACTTTGATACTTAGCAGAGCTCACAGATATGCTGATCCAAGGCAGAAGTGCCGATCCATGCATAAATAACATCGTCATTTTTGACGGGTACTATGCTGATATAAAATAATCAGTTTGAACCAACTGAAACAAATGTCAAATCTGGTCTGGTTAGCCATTCGATAGAAACTGTCACGAGATCAACGTCTATTTGCAGCATGCCGTGTTGGGGCTGATCAATTATAAGATTGAAAAAAATAGTTGATCAATGAATGTTACTTCACTCGCCTTTCGTTGGGCAGTCATCACTAAAAAAGTCATAATTTTCAAAAAACAAAAACAAAAAAAAAAACGAGCAAAATTGATAACAATGGATACCAGATACAAACTAAGGGGCCAGTTTAGCATAAACTTGCATTGAAAATTGAACCCTCAAAACAAGTTAAAATATCTTTTTCTATGTATAATAATGAGTAAATGTTTAAATCTTCAGCCTTCTAGCTCTGCTAGTGCGGCTTGTACATACGATATATACATAGCAGACAGACAGACAGACAAACATATCAGCTAGACAAACGAAGAAACTTACGTTGACAATTTTGGCAGACAGTATCTAATATACCCCTTATATATATATATATATATATATATATATATACACTCGGCGAAGGATTGATCCCTTCAGTCATGTACATACTGAGTTGGTTAAGTAAGTCCGTAGCCTGGCTTTGATCTGAAATCTTCCCTGCATAATACTCGGTCCAAGCGAATTAAGTGCATCGACAAATGCATTGATAGAGATTATGTTGAACATATATATATATATATATATATATATATATATATATATATATATATATATATATATATATATATATGAGAAGTGTCATGCCCTATATGTATACGTGAGTATGTGTTTTATTTGTTTATCACGTTAAAAAATAGTTAGAAAGGGTGCAGTCCAACAAAAGTTCACATGCTTATTTGAATGGACCTTTCAGAACGTTTTAAAGTAAAACCTTTTGAGATAAGAAGCTTAAAGGTTTTGGAAGGGTGGATCTATTTACAAATATAACAAGTGGAACTTTACCTTCCATACATATAAATATACGTTTATTCTTTTTATATGTTTATATATGATTATTCAAGGGGCCAAAATTAAATGGGGTAAAAAGTGAAGGGGAACTGTTTTTCCACTTTTAAGGGACGGAAGTGATGTAAACTTATCCCCCCTTTGAAGGATCAAAAGAGAGTTGATACTTTCCCTCCTGGTGAGCAGTCAATAAGAAAAGTAAAACCCCGTCCCTTTGAGAGGTCAAAATTTAGGGATAGCCTTTTTTTCCTTTAAAAGGTTGCATGTGAAGGTGAACCTTTTATAATCTTTAAGGGATCAAAAGCAGAGGAAACCTTATTCCCCATTTAAAAATCGAAAATTTTATCAATCTATTCATCTATCTATCTTTATCTATCATTATTTCTCTTTCTCAAACTTTGCATTCGCTTTTTCCTCCCTTTTTTTTTCATTTATCTATGACAGGATACCTGTGTATAAGTTTGTTCATTACCTATCAATCTATCGATAAGACAATTCGTTATCTATCTATCTATGTATAAGGTTGTTCATTACCTATCTATCTAATTATCTATCTAGGTATTTGGCTGTTCATTATCTATCTATCTATCTATCTATCTATCTATCTATCTATCTATCTATCAGACTCTTCATAATCTTTCAATCTGTTTATTACCTATCACTATTTATCAATCTATCTCTCAGGCTGTTAATCATCTATCTATCTATCTATCTATCTATCTATCTATCTATCTATCTATCTATACACATACACACGCACACACATGCACCCACACACACATATATATATTATTGTGTCATCCACAGACAGCTGTTTCGATGTATTACATCTCTTCAGTGTGGCTATAGACTTTATCCCATCCAGTACCGTGAGGCAGAATTGAAACCCTCACATCGGACCTGGAGGCCGATATCAAACCCTTCATTATCTATTAATCTGTTTATTACCTATCACTATCAATCAATCTATCTATCAGGCAGTTAATCATCAATCTATTTATCATTATCTCTCTCTGTCTCTCTGTCTTTCCCTCTTTCTCTCTCTCTCCATATATATATATATATATATATATATATATATATATATATATATATATTTATAGAGATAGATAGATAGATAGATGGATAGATAGATGGATAGGCAATGAACAGCCTGATATATATATATATATATATATATATATATATATATATATATATATATATATATATATATATATATATATATATATATATATATATATATATATATATCTGGTTGTTCATTACCTATCCATCTATCTATCTCGCTCTTCATTATCAATCTTTGATTATCCACCTATTACCAATCTATCAGGCTGTCAACCATCTATCTATCTATGTATTTCTCAATAGATTTCAATATTTCCATCATCAATCTATCTATCTTTCTATCTTCTCATTTTTTCATGTATCTATCAATGATTGAATATATTTGGGGTTTTTTTTGCATTTCAATGAAAGATATCAATTTGGCTACTTCTCTCTCTCTCTCTCTCTCTCTCTCTCTCTTTCTCTTTCTCTCTCTCTCTCTCTCTGTATTTGTGTGTGTGTGTGTGTGTATGAGAAAGAGAGAGAAAGGGTGATTTACAATAAAGAGTGCATATCTTGTCATTTCATGTAGATATAGGCCAGAGAAATAAGTTGATAAATGTCCCTACTTTTCGAACAAAGTGATTTTTTTCCTCTAGCGTCACAGTATCGTCTTGTAGAGAAGCATTGCACCTGGAGTAAATGTACTATTGCAGTTTACATTCGGGAATCACCTTCTGCATTGTGAGGTCGGTTACAACCATAGTAACAAACTGTTGCTCTTCCTTCCTTTCTTTCTTTTTTTATTTTCTCTCTTTCCAGTAACCTCCTTTTTCTTCTATCTTTCTTTTTTTTCTACCCTCTTCATTTCTCTCTTTCTTTCTGACATTTTCTTTCCCCTTTTGTGTTGTTTTAGAATTTCCTTTTTGTTTTCTTTCTTCCTTTCCTTTTGTTTGTTAGTTTGTTTCATCTTTTTTTCTTTCTCTCTTTCTGATATTTTCCTCTATTTCTTCTTTCCAAAAGACTTCTTACTTTTCTTCTATTCTCTTTCTTTCTTTCTTTCTTTCTTTCTTTCTTTCTTTCTTTATATATGCATCAATTTCGCTATTTATTCTTTTTTTCTTCATTGTTTCTTTTTCGATTCTCACTGTTTTCTTTTTCTCTTTTTATTTCTCCTCTTTATTTTTTCCCTTTCTTCTCTTCAATTTGCCTTTCTTTCTTTCTCTTTTCTTCCTTCTGTCTTCCCTCTTTTTGCCACTCTACGATTCTATCTAATTTTTCTATTATTCTCCTTTTCATTTCATCCTTTCTTCTTTCCTTCCTTCCTTTCTTTCTTTCTTTCTTTCTTTCTTCCTTTATCTATTTATTTATGTATTCATTGCGTTGAATCTTCTTTCTTTTTTCTTTTCTCCTGTTTGTGATTTATTGTTTTTTCCTTGCTACCTTTCTTTCTTTCTTTCTTTCTTTCTTTCTTTCTTTCTTCCTTACTTTCTTTCATTCCCGATAGACTTTTATTTTCCTTTATTTTGTTTGTTTTTCTTTTAAATTTCTCTTTCACATTCTATTCACTTTTATCTGTTTCGTAGTTGTGATCTCTTCCTTTCATTCATTCTTTATTTTTCCTTATTTCTTCCTTCCTTCATTCTTTCTTTCCTTTTCTTCCTTTCTCTCTCATTCCAACTGACATCCTTTGTGTCTTTTCTTCTTTCTACTGTCTTTCTTTTTTAAACCTTCTCTTCTTCCTCCTCTTATTTTCTCTCTGTTTTTTCTTCCTTTCTTCATCTCCATTTTCCTCTCTCTCTCTCTCTCTCTCTCTCTCTATATATATATATATATATATATATATATATATATATATATATATATATATATATATATATATACACGTACTAATGCTTTCTTCCTACGGTTTTTGCATTATACATCATTTTTTATCTACTATCTCCCTACCCACTCCGGTCACTTCTTATTTTTTTCTTTCTCTTCCTTTTTTTTCCTTTTTCCTTCTCTCCCTCCCTCTTTGTTTACTTTATTTATTTTTGTTGATGCCCTGAGCGTACAATACATCGTTCCATAACAAAACAAAAAAATAAAAAATAAAAAAATAAATAAAGGGTGAAAAAAAAAATCCATAAGTATAATAAAAAATAAATAAAATTACTATAAATAAACGAACATAATGCATGAAATAAAATAAGAAATAATGAAAAAAAAAAAACAAACAAAAAAACCCCGGGGAGACCAAAGGTATGGATAGAGGCGTGAAGTAGTCATAGACAGCTGTACCTTGACGTTAGATTTATTAGAAATTAAAGTAAAACTCACATTTATAATATGAGGAAAGAAAAAAATGAAAAAAAAAAAAAATTCAATAAAAGTAAAAAGATCATAAAATATACAACAAAGCAACTAAATAGATAAACTAAATTATTTATAGACACTAAAGCCTCTTATCGTGCGTTTTTTTCTATAAAAATGGCGCGAAAAAAAGGGACTCACACGCGTCGGTAATATACGGTAATTAAAAAATAAAAAAAGAAGCCTGGCTGCGGCAGGGTCTGATTTTTTTCAAAAAATTATTTCAACTGAAAATGATTACTGCAACTTTTATAGTACATGTAATGAATAAAAAAAAAAATTATGAAAAAATATTTTCAGCCTCAACGTATTTATATGTTGATTAGAATGAAATTGATGGTCGCTTGATATATATTTATATATACATACATACATATATATATATATATATATATATATATATATATATATACATACATATACATGTACATAAATATATAAATTTGGAAATATGCATAAATATATATACATATATATGTATACATATATATATATACGTACATATATATATATATATATATATATATATATATTTTTAATGTTTGTATTGTGGATGTGAAGTGATCCGACAGAATGTTGATGAAAATGACGATTAGAAGGTGAAGAGAAAATCTCAAGTGGTAGGTGTTACATATCATTTTTTTTTTCTTTTCAGCATCGATTACATAAACTGCAAATTTTTCTCTGTGAACCGTCGAAAATATTTATCTCTAAAAGAGATGGCCGCCCCCGTCGAAATGGATTGGACTACGCCCATGGAATTATAGAAAGTTGAGATGTAATATCTATCTATTGAGTTTTTCTCTTCATTTTACAATCGTCATTTTTACCCCCCCCCTCTCTCTCTCTCTCTCTCTCTCTACATATATATATATATATATATATATATATATATATATATATATAAGACTTTCTCAATCGGTAAGACACATGCCTATCAATCAGAGAAATGCTGATTTTTTCATGTACTTATTTATTAGAATGAAATAAAAGCCCTTGCATATTTCAAATATTCTGATAGACTATGAGACTTGACAATTTAGCTCGGTCGGTAAGACATACGCCTACCAATTAGTTTTGAATCACAGAAGAGAAACGTTGATTTTATTGCTGGTTTAATTAATCATAATGAAATGAAAGCTCTTGCATAATTCGAACATAAGATTTGGCAAAGAGGTATGACTTGTCAATTTAGCTCAGTTGGTAAGAGACTCGACCACCAATCAGTCAGTCGTGATTTCAAATTACGATCAGGGGATGTTCGTTTCTACTCCTCTAAATCTGGTGAGGATAGTTCTTGTTACAGTAGAAATACAAAATCAACTCTGTTTTGGCAAGAATTCTTTGTTTTATCCGTCTCAGTGATGAATGTGATTCCGAAGAACATACTTTGGGGCTTTATAATAGTCTCCACCAAAAGCTAATGCCCATAATTTGGAAGTACAAAAAGGATTTTTTTTTTCGTCTACGGAGTCTTGTAATGCTAGGTCCTTTGGTTACCACCTCCCGCTAAAACGAAAACAATAACTTAAATCTTGGAGGCTAGTGACAAGACTTAACACATCAATTCCCGATGAAATCTTGAAATTTTTTGCTTTTCATCTCATTGGTCCACACCGAGAGTTCACGGTCATAATTTGAATACAGAAACCCCAAAAAGGCAAAAAAGGAGAATAAATTGCATTTCTTTTCTGGCTGACTAAAAAACATTTCGTGGTTTTCAATTTGGGATCAAACTTTAATTGCCAAGTCTTGGAGAATCTAAACCTTTCCATTTTTTCCCTAATGGCCAGACTTGTACATCTCTTTAGTTGTGTTCCAGAACAGTTTAGCTGTCAGATATTTTTCTTGCAGATGCTAATGCTGTCAAAAGTTTAAAATGAGAAAATGAAACAATATCAGGAATTACATTTGAAACTTTTTCATTCGTTTCCACCAGAGCAGAGATTTCATGTTCAGCTTTATTGAGACAAGAAAAACAAATCTGAGGATACTAGTTCAAATAACTCATGGACAAGAAGAAGAAAAAGCTTATTCTTCAATTTGCCAAATTTTATCATACAGGCCTCCCCCGTTATAACACGGGTGTTACGGCCCAGGAAAATCAACTGTGTTATAATGAGACAGCGATCAATTTAGTTATTTTGAAGCTAGATTGATATTCTTGGATTAACCATCTACCTGCACTATAACGCAAGCCGAGCTATAACGCACCACATCATAACGGAAGAAGCCGTATATATATATGTGTGTGTGTGTGTGTGTGTGTTTATGTGTGTGTGTGCGTATATATATATATATATATATATATATATATATACTTCATAATGATAACAGTCACTCACTCGGAAAAGTGTTAGTTGAAAGTTACCTCGTTGGGTTCACCAATGGCTACTTTTTTTTCAATTATAGAGGAGTGTATTAGGTTGATGCAAACGTTCCCAAAACCATCTTTGGCACAATTTCAGGGAACGTTCTTGAATTTGATTTGGGTATTTGTCACGTGAGAACACATAGGATTCGAAGAATATTTGCAGAAAAAAGTTATGTTACTTTCTTACGTATGGCGATTTTTAAGAGCAAGAAAAAAAAAATTAGTCATGAAAAGAGCTGTTGACTACAAATGCATCAACTCGATAGTCACCTGTGGAGCTGAAACACAGAACCTGACCAAAAGATTGACCTTGATCAACTTGATAACCATGCCAAGTGCACATGGGGGAATCATGCTCAACATAACATGGAGAGATCGCAAGACGGCTCAATATATTAGGAAAAAACCATGAGACAAGGATGTCATGTAATTTGTTAGAAAACTCAAATGGCAATAGGTTGGTCAAGAAGCAAGAATTCCAACAACGCCAGAAATCACGGTCAAAATGTAGAGATCCCCAGAGATCACATGTGAAACTGTCTGGCAGAAAACAAGGTAGTGTGATGAACTAGAGGAATTCAGAAAATACTAGCTCAGCGATGCTCATGATAGAGAGGTGTGACTAATCTTGGGGAATAATTGACTCGGATGACAAAAATTTTCTTTTGAATATCTAGTGTTTAAAACTGTAAAGTCTTCTAGAATATATATATATATATATATATATATATATATATATATATATATATATATATATATATATATATATATATATAATATAATACACCATAATCCATGTATAAAGTATCTACTTGTGAACCTAATAACATATTTAAAACGTCATGGTAATGTGAAAATTCAAGATTTAAAATATATAAAAGAATACAAAAGTTAACAATTATTCCATTGGATACCTAAAATGCATAAAAATCCAAAAATAAAAGTAAATTCTATTGTAATTTAAATATCTTTTAGGAACATATAATTCTATGCCCCTTGAATAAAAATTGGATATTGTGAATACCAGTAAAGTGGCTAAATCTTTCTCAACCTACAATTTTATAACTTTTTACACAAAGATTCCTCATGAAGATCTTATTAAAGAATTAAATAAAATGATAGACTTGACATTTGCGGGAGGAAATAGTAAATATACCGGGTTTACAAACTTTTTTTGTGGCAAAACAAAACATAAGGTAAGACTTACTTATCGTGCTTAACCATTAAAGCAATTTTACTCATTTGATTAGAAACTGTTACTTTAGAATAGGTATTAAAATATTTCATTAGATCATAAGTGCCCCTTTGGGAATTGATCCCACCCTTGTACTGAGCAAATTTATATTTACATATGAATTCATATTCATGTCATCTTTAATTGAAACTGATATGAACCAAACACATTCATCATCAGGTCGTACCCGTTTTTTAGACGACTAAAGCTTTCTTGATGGAGAGGAGGATTTGGAAAATCGTATAGTAATACGTACCTTAAAGATCTTGAATTGAAGTATGAACCTCAAAGAATGCAAGCAACGTTCTCGGATTTGGATATCAATATTGTCGACAAATTGTCTGATAAGCAAGATTCGTCTCCGTTCGGTAAAAGCAAGCAGCATTCCATCTTATATATTTCACGGAACTATATTATCAGGATTTTTGAGTATAGCTAGGACTACTCTTAGAGTTATTTTACACTGAAAATTGTTTCTTTGATTATAAGAATGGGCAATCAAATTAGTAAGATTTTTAGACAATTTAATAATGCCTTGATAAGACATCCAGGCCCCTTCTAGACTTATCTGCTAGAGCATGATGAAATAATAATTAGAATTGAAAAATACATCGACAAAAGTATGAAAACAGAATGAACAAATAATGAATATCAAAATAGACAAATTTATATTAACGTTAAAGGAATGTCAAGAGATGGATCCAGTCTTTGTCAGTGTGAAAGATAATTGTATTGATTTGAACCTGGGGAAGAGAGGAATAATTGATGGGTTGGGAGATCGAACAAAGAATGCCAACTAAGAAATTCTCCAAGTATATTAATGGAATTGCCAATTGAGGCGTTACCACCCGCTAGAAAGTGGTTTTGTTTCATTTCTACCATATATATAATGATATTTTATTTGATAATTCAAAGGAGAAAAATTGATGGAAGCTTGATGGTATATAACGTGGAAAAATTAACTTTAAGGTTCGTGAAAAAAATTATCAAATTCTCCGGTCGAATATGTTGGTAGAGAATCAACTTGGAGAAGTTTTTCAGAGTATCTACTATTCTTGAAGATGATATCATTTGATTTGCATGCAGTCTGCCGTTGAAACCGATAAAACAGATTTAATATTCACATGGGTGAACACTCAATAGAAGTGGCACGAAAAGTACAAAACAACATCCATATTTTGATAATACCCTATATAAAATAGCAAACTACATGTATGACATTAGATATATATTAAAATCAGGGCTGAAAGGGATTTGGTGATTGATCAACATTGCTGGGATGCCATATTGATTTAACTGTTTTGTTTTTAAAATCCCTGAAACGATTACATGGTAAACAACTGATGACCTCAACAAGGGAATATTCACACATTGTATCATAATAATTAAGTATATGTGGAAGAGGGGAAAAACATCGACGAAAATTGCATAAATTGTGTCGACAAATATTGGGAAATAGGTGACTGAAGTGACGAAAATATTTCGAAAGAGTTTTCATAATGTTTAGTGTTTAAAACTGTCATACTTTCAAGACTATACACACACATATATATATATATATATATATATATATATATATATATATATATATATATATATCGAAAGTATAACAGTTTTAATGACGATTGTACATGAAAATTTTTTTTGATCAATACTGCTGGGATGCCATGTTGATATAACTGATTTGGTTTTAAAATCCCCCAAACGGTTTCATGGTAAACAACTGATGACCTCAACAAGAGAATATTTGCACATTGTACCATAATAACCAAATATACATGAAACAGAGGAAAAAAACATCGAAGAAAATCAAATAAAGTGCGATGACAAATATTGGAAGATAGATGACTGAAGTGACAAAGATATTTTGAAAAATGTTTTTTAATATTTAGTGTTCAAAGCTGTTATACTTTGTAGACTATATATATATATATATACATATATATATATATATATGCACATATATATATATATATATATATATATATATATATATATATATATATATATATATATATATATATATATATATATATATATATATATAAAGAAATATGACGACTGTACTTGAAAAACAAACTTGCGGGCAGCTGTTGTGCCCGGGTCGTCCTGGACCTTCGGTTTCAGTATTGTTAAAAGGATTAGTAATTCATCCAATGATAATTCTGCCAACTTGTGTAATTTTCACCGAGTAATTTTAGCCTCTTTGAAAGTGAATTCTGCTTAGTAACCATGGAATCACTCAAAGAGAAACGAAAGTTACAATTTCCCATCTCTTTTCAAGATCAAATTAGTACAAACTAAACCGAAAACAACCTTCAAATTGGATAATCTAATACCGTGACAGGAAGCTTGCTTACATATATGGGCGTCCCCAGGGATCAGAACCTTCAACCCCCACTCACACATACCTAAATAGAGCCTTCTCACTATGGGTGGAGGGGTTTGAAAGTAGGAGCCTTAGAGTCCATAAAGAAGAATGTTGCAGTATAATTGTTCTATGCAACCTCATCCTTATAAGACTATCTATCTATCTATCTATCTATCTATCTATCTATCTATCTCAGTCTGCTCATATCTATCTATCTATCTATCTATCTATCTACCTATCTATCTATCTCAGTCTGTTTTTATCTATCTATCTATCTATCTATCTATCTATCTATCTATCTATCTATCTATCTATCTATTCTAATCTATTTACATCTATTTTCGAATGTATTTTAGTCTATTGGTATCTATCTATATATCTGATCTTATCTATCTATCCATATATATCCATATGTATGTATGTATGTATGTATGTATGTATGTATGTATGTATGTATGTATGTATCTATCTATCTATCTATCTATCTATCTATCTATCCGTGTTTATATGTAAAAGATATATATTTTCTCTTTCCATCCATCTGAACATACATATATAGGTATATATATATATATATATATATATATATATAGAGAGAGAGAGAGAGAGAGAGAGAGACAGAGAGAGACAGACAGACAGACAGACAGACAGACAGATGGAGGCAATTATCAATAGTTTCAACCGAAAAGTTGAAAAATAAATATATGTTTAGTGATGTAAATGCTTTTGTCATCATTAGACAAAGTTGATTCACACACACACACACACACACACACACACACACACACACACACACACACACACACACACATGTATATATATATATATATATATATATATATATATATATATATATATATATATGTATAGATAGATGGATAGATAGATAGATAGATAGATAGAAAGATAGACAGAGACAGAGAGAGACAAAGAGAGAGACTAAATGTTTATAGGTAAGCTACCTGTGTATATGTTATCCGACACGTAATTTATTTATTCTTTCAAGTAAACTTGCAGGGTCATCTGTTCGATTCCAATGTCAATATAACTTCTCTTTATCGGATATTGTAGTGTTTGCCTTTTTTTTTTTTCCTTTTCTGATTGTTCAGATCAAACGTTGGCATGTGTACGCCAATACTCACATACCTTTGTATCTACTGCCACCCGACTCAGCCAGTGCGAGTTCTGTGACACAAAATTGATACGATTATAGATAAATAAGTTTAGTACCCGAAAAAAAATGGCAGGATTATCTATGTATTGATATCTCTATTATCTATATCAAAATCCACCAAATGTCTGACGGTCGCATACCTCAAAAAACGACTTGAGTTATGGCGATCAAATCCTTTATATTCACTATTGAGACCTCATTGTATGCTTTTAGCATATTAGTGTTTGAAAACCCCGGGATAAGAATCGCATGTAATCTGTGTTTGAGCAAAGCCTGATGGAAAAAATTTGAATTAAGTCTCTCTTATTATAATTAACCAAATGTCTGTTTTCCCGTCTATCAGTTATTGCATTGCTGTAAAATGTACTCTGATTTTAAAATTTGGATATCTCAAAGAAAAATCCAAATTGCAGATGTAAAAATCTATAGGAAACCTTTTTTTGTTCAATGTTGGTCCACCCGAGCAAGGCCTTTCGGCCACTTTTCACATCAGAGGTTAAATGAAAAAAAAGAGTTAGTATATCTCGGAATTTTTGAGAAGAGGTATTATTATTATTATTTCTATTGATGAAAGCCGTAGAGTGCAACGGCCGAAACGTTGTATGGAAAACGACCAAGATGAGGATGGTCCGAATATCAACAGAAATAATAATAATACCAGATGATACCTGACGAAGGCTGTAAAGTGCAACGGCCGAAACGTTGTATGAAAAACAACCAAGATCTAAATGGTCCGAATATCAATAGAAATAAAAAAAGAGTTGTTTAACTTACAGAATTGAGACCAGCGAAAGACATGTTAAAATAGCTTATCGCTGTTAAAATGATATAAAATGACATGTTCGAAATAAAGATTACCAATGACTACAAAGAAATAAGAGAGTTAAGGTGACTCATAGGAGTTAAAGACTTTTTTCTGTTTCATTTAGAAAAAACAGGAAAACATAAAAAAATAACAAGCAATGACCAACCAGCTAACAAATAAAAAAAAAATTGTAAATAGAATAAAAGGAAGATCCTACAACCTAGAAAAATAGTCAGTCACCCTGACAAATGACATAAATAAGAATCTAAAATATATACCGAATCATTCGCCTGAATAAGCCTGAACAGGACGGAAACATGAATGTGTTTCTGTAACAAATCCCAACATCATCATATTTAAAGCTCTACTCGAACTCTACTAAATATCTAATGTTGAATGTATCGAGCATTTTATGAAATAAACCCATCAAATATCGGATATTGTATTATATTATGTTATATTCCTAATTTTTTATTATATATATATATATATATATATATATATATAAAAATTTATTCATACATATATATATAAAAAGAGAGAGATGTGTGTGTGTGTGTGTGTGTGTGTTAGTGTGTGTACATGAGACGATTTACACATTGTACAATAATTGCAAAGTATAGGTAAAACAGGGAAAAGATTTAGGAAAATTACATAAATTGTATAGATAGTTGTTGGGAAATAGGTGACTGAAGTGACACAAAATCTAGTTTTTTTCTAATGTTCAGTGTTTAATGCTGTAAAGCTCACTGCGATATATATATATATATATATATATATATATATATATACACACACACACACATATCTATATATATATATATATATATATATATATATATATTATTATGTCATCCACAGACAGCCATTTCGACACATCTCTTCAGTGTGGCTATAGACTTTCCATTACCCATCCAGTACCGCAAGGAAAAATTGAAACCTTTACTTCAGACCTGCAGGCGGATATCCTACCTCTAAACTACGGAACTGGACGGTCAGAATTTAAGCGATATATTTATTTACGCAGAAATCCCTCATCTACCAGTATTCCTATGGAAGAGCATTGTATAAGCTTACAGTGGATGAGTTAACTCACTTGAATATATATATATATATATATATATATATGTATATATATATATATATATATATATATATATATATGCATATATATATATATATATATATATATATATATATATATGTGTGTGTTTAAAAAAACGTATTTTCACTAGTCTATGTCGACCATTGTAATTTAGTATCTGTATACTTCAAAACGAGGCCAATTCCTTGTTAGAGCAACGCATATTTGCCCATGACTGTGCGGGCCGTAGGAGGAACGAAGAAAAGATCCTTTTCACCGTATCTTAAATAATATTTCTTATTGCATTTTGCTTTTTTATGGAATTGATATCCCAATTGAAATGAAGCATTTGTAGGAAAATAATCAGACCGGTGATAGATTTTAAACTATAAAGCGAAGGCTGTCTCGTCGAAATTTGATAAACACAATTAGATTTAGTTTCCTACTTTTTTATGAAGCCCAGACTTCGACAACAAAAAAATCGCATTAGTCCAAAAATGAACAGTATAAAACCAATGCTGATAATCACCTATGGAGCTGAAACATAAAATGTGACGAAGAGACTGACCCTTAAACTGAGAACCAGGGCACGTAAACATGTGAGAATCATGCTCAAACTCACATGGAAAGACCATAAAAAATGTACGAGATATTAAGGCAAAAAAACAGGAATTCAAGATATCAAAGAATTCATAAGAAAAAGCAAAAGGCAATGGGTTAGTTTCGTTGCAAGAATGTCAGACAATGGACATCACGACTTACATCATGAGAAACCGAAGCCGGCAGAATACTACATGGAGAGATGAACTAGACAAATTCAGGAAATATTGGCGCCATTAGACGTGGATCTTCTCAGGATCCACCCGACCTCTCTATTATTGGCGTTGCAGAGCAAATACTTTCTGAACTTGTTTAGTTCATCACGCCATCTTATAGTTTGGTAGCCACAATTTCACGTATGATCCCTGAGGATCCATGTCGTAAGTCTTCGTGTCAATCGTTTGTCTGATATTCTTGCAACATGATTAGCTCATTGCCATTTGAGTTTTCTAATTGTTTCTATGAAGTCTCAGACTCCTGTATTTTCTCTGATATACAGTGCTGTCTTGTGATCTCTCCATGAGGTTGAGTACAATTCTCTCATGTTCACGTTGCATTCTTCTCAGTTAGAGGGTCAATCTTTTGGTTAGGATACACCAGAAAGATGCTTGGGTTGTATACCCATCTTTTTAGGACAAATGGAATTTTCTTCTTCTCGAGGGTAGAGCTGGCTGTACTGAAAACCCGCCACTCTAGAGTGATTCTTAGCTTGATTTCTTTCGCCTTTGAGGGTTTCATCTCGTTGAAACATAACAAATGACTGTTTTAAGCGATTACTATCTTTAAAAAAAGATCAATTTAGTATTCTTTTTGCTCTTGGAGAACTGTGTTTATGACTTGTCAGCGTACCCGTGAAAAGATTTTTGAAAAAATATCTTTTATAAAAGAAGCCCAGAGACGAGCAACTAAGTTAAAAATAGGATTTAAAAAAAAATAAAAGTATGAGTTATGAGGATAGGTTAGTAGAGTCAGGTTTATCGTCATTGTAAAATAATCAGGATAGGTGGAGACTTAATAGAAATGAACCAATGTATCCCGCCAATAGTCACCTATGGAGCTGAAACATGGAACCTAACCAAGAGACAGATCCGTAAACTGAGAACCATGCAACGTGCACATGAAAGAATTATGGTGGGCCTCACATTGAGAGACTACAAGACAGCACAGTACACCCGGAAAAAGACAAGAGTTAGAGACATCATAGAATCCATTGAAAACTCAAATGGCAGTGGATTGGCCATGCTGCACGAATGGTGGATAACCGATGGACATTTAACCGACGGGGGTATATTGACCGCACTCCCCTCTTAGCATTAGTAGTATTATTATTTTCTACTACTGGTATTGAACCAAGAACCATCAGATTACTAGCTGTAATTTTGTCGGTTGAATAAAGGGTTCGGTTCGTTACTTCCCCACACCTACCAGATGATATCTGATGAAGGCCGTAGAGTACAACAGCCGAAACGTTGTATGAAAAACAACCAAGATGAGGATAGTCCGAATAATAATAAAAAATAATAATAATACCTCATCTCAAAAATTCAGAGTTCCCAAGTTAATCTCATCATATATTCAAATAAAAGAATGGTTATCTTACTATATATTCAAACAGCATACTGGATACGTCTCTTTCTTCTTCACTTCAAATCACAAGTCTTAATCATGTCAGAATTCACTTAATTTCATATAACTATACAAATTTACTTTAGCGTGACCACTATCGAAAACCATCAGGCAAACAAATAAAGAATTGTGGCATCAGCTTTCACATTACAATATTTTGCCTTTATCGTTCAATAGAAATCAAACCTCATTTATTCAAAATTAAACTTCAGACTGGCTGACAATGGATTTATAAATGAAAACTATCACAAAGATAAGCCTGTCCTGTGACTGCGTTAGTTGATATTTGGTGGGTGGGAACTAGTCGCAGTGTGATGGTTAACAAGTTGCAACTGGGCACCTCACAATGGACTCACACTAAACTAAACTTAGAGAATAATAAACTAGTCCTGAGACGAATCAGTGTGATGTTTACAAGCTGTTTACAATCATTACGACTGTGTCATGACTTAGGCACCTTACAAATGGTACATTGTTCAGCTAAGCTTATTGGATAACTAACAAGGCCTGTGGTGACATGATAGGGTTCAACTGTTAGTAGATTGGTTTCACAGATCATCACTAGTGAGTCGTGATTGCTACCATCAGCGGACACCCCACAATTGATACGTTTTGGCTTTCTGCCGAAACTGAGAATCGCTTCGTTGCGTATCAATCAGTAGTTGCTAAAGATTTCCTCACGTATGGATAAACTTCTTGTCAAAAAACAGGCTCAACCATCTCACAATCAAATACGGATACATTCAAAGGATCAATCACTTAGTATCTTATGTAGCAGGGGGAAAACTTGAATGATAGTCCATAAACCTTTCACTAACTTTTAAATGTAGCTCCAATTGGAATCAACATGATTTTATCAATTTTTCATTTCTGATTCATAGCAGTAAATTGGAGCCTGTGTGAATGATAGAGGGGATGCAGAAAAACAAAAATGTTGGTAACCCTTTCTTAAAATCAAGTCTGTGACTTTGCTTAGGTTTTTATTTTACTGGGGACGTTGAAAACTTGCCAGTGTTATGGAGCGATAGGAAGAGAAAATATTTGAAAAAAAAAAAAAAAAACAACAAAGAAATAGTCTTGATTTTTATATGGACTCAAAATCGTATAATTCCGGTGAGAAATACAACTTGTATGCAAAGTTAGGTTGGTATAAGGCCACATTAATAATCTGACGTTTCTCCAATTTATCCCTGCCAATGAAGTTGGAAGAGGTATATGTATTCACTAGTGTCTGTCTGTCTGCCTATCCGCCTATTCACACCACGAAACTCAATGAATTCCAATGACATTTTGTGGAATGGTGAGCCATGGACTAAGTGGGTGGGGGGGATTGAATTCTGGGATTGTCCAACAATTTGTTTTCGATCGAAAGATTTTTCCATTTTTCCACAGGAAAAGAAGTCGATTGAACAGTTAATAAAAAGGGCTAAATCCTAATTTTAAGCGAAGTAACCCAATATTTGTACATCTGAATGTCTCTCCCCTGCTTTTTTTTTTTCCATTAATTCTTTAGCATACAGAGCCGGCAGTGATATGCACTTGCTGAGTTGCAACGTGTAGTTCGATCTATCCACAAACCTCTGAATTGTCAGTTGACTGCTCGGCCCATTGAGCCGTATCCCCCCACACTGCAAATGGTGAACAATGTGTGGTACAATCTTAAAACCATTGTTATTGGCGCTCAGCGGTGTGCCTTTTCCATTCAAATTCACCTATACAATTGACAGCCTATAATTTGCTCTGTGTGGCTTTGTACTGCTGAGCATATCTATCTTCTTTTTTTTTCTTCAAATGTCGCCGATAAACCGCACACAGCCCGTCGCTAAATGATAAATTGTTACAACTATTTCATCCTGTTCAAACGTTTTTTCATCTTTTTTCATCCTGAGCGGGGTTCTTAGAGCGGGGAGGGTCTATTAATTCAAAGATTTTTCCTTTCATGTATCTATCGCACTTCTCGATCTATCTATCTATCTATCTATCTATCTATCTATCTATCTATCTATCAATCAATCAATCACAGCCTGTGTAATCTATCTATCAATTACAAGCTGTGTTAACAACGTATCAATCAATCACAGCCAGTTGTAGATATATCTATCAATTTATCAACCACAGCTATCTATCTTTCTATCTATCAATTATACCTGGTTATCTATCTATCTATCTATCTATCTATCTATTACAGCCTTTCATCTATCCATCTACCAGTTACAGCCTATCTATCTATCTATCTATCTATCTATCTATCTATCTATCTATCTATCTATTACAGCCTTTTATCCATCTGTCAGTTACAGCCTATGTATGTATGTATGTATGTATGTATATAAATATATATATACATATATATATACATATATATATACATATATACATATATATATATATATATATATATATATATATATATATATGTGTGTGTGTGTGTGTATGTATATATCAAAGCCTGTGCTTTTCATCTATCTATCTATCTATCTATCCATCTATCAATCTATCTATCTATCTGTCTATCTCTTTCTCTCTCTCTCTCTCTCTCTCTCTATATATATATATATATATATATATATATATATATATATATATTACAGCCTTTTATCTATCCATCTGCCAGTTACAGCCTATCTATATGTAGATTTTCTATACAAATTTAAAAAATATGTACTTGTAAAATGTTCAAACATGATTGTAAAACTTTTTAAAAACACTGAACAAGATCATTTCAACCTAAATTACAGGGAAAGTTATTATTGCACTGGCACAAAATAGCTATTTTTCATATAGGTGTGTTTAATTATACCAGAGAAGTAAGATTTTTTCGTGCATTTCATGCTGAATGATTCTTGTCCAGTATTTTTTTTTCTCTTTACTCATTGTGTAGATGTACGCTCCCATATTGGTATAAAGGGGTTTACATAATTGGATATTCGTTCATATTTCTTTCACTTTAAAAAGTCTTTACAGTTATATAAACACATGTGGCAAATGTCCATTCTTATTGATCCTATTTTCTTTATGATTTTATGATTTAATAACTTCTACATAAACAATTAGCTCAATGTTTGAATAAAAAACAAAGTTATCTCATTGTTGATTTTTGCATAAACATAAGTTTAAGAAGGAAAGAAATAGCTACTGTCAACAAAATCGACCAGACGCTCAGAAGTGACTGTTACCGTTTGTTCGTGAATATTTTCGTGTGAGCAAAAACAAGTGGAAGGATTTTTAAAATTTACTAAAAATTTATATCATGCGTTTTGTTTTTTTTCTGAGTAATTTTTGCGATTTAGAGCTTTGTTCCTCAAAGGGGTAAATGGTACATATGAAGGGTGGACGAAATTCATTTCTAGGGTAGACGAACGGAGAGGTGGTATCTAATTCATGGGCTGATTCATTCTTGTGAGTTGCCTTGGAGATGGAATTAGAACCTGGGTTTGAGAAGCTCATCATGGAAATACACGAACATCCCAATCATTGATGATAAAAATGCAACTGATTTTTCAGATCTTAATTTTTACCATTCTCAACTTCCATATTCTTATGATGTTCAATTTAATTTTTATCATTCTCAACTTCCATATTCTAATGATGTTCAAAAAGATGGTCAAGGCAATGACTTAAGAAGCGGTCATGTGACACATTCAATTATATAGATAATGATGCATTATATAGTCTCCATAGCAAGATTACATGTCAGCAGATTATTCAATGAGCCCCCTGTTACATTTTGTGAGAAAAACTCAGTAGTGAACAAATTAAAAAAACACGATTCTTTCGTGGGCACGTTGCATGCTTCTCATTTTGAGGGTCAATCCTTTGGTTATGTTCCATGTTTCAGCTTCATAGGTGAGTATCAGGAGGATGCATTGGTTGTATACTCTTCTTTTTAGAACTAATGAGATTTCCTTGTTCTTGAAAATTGAGCTTGCTCTGCCGAAGGCTTGTCATCCTAGAGTGATTCTTTGCTTGAAGATAGCGATCAGGTCAATGAAGAGTTGTGAGCTTCAGGATAAAAACTCTTAAGAACAACAGGGAGGGTGATAAAGAGAAGAGACAACTACCCGTTTCTATTACAACAGGGCGGCTTCTACACTCAGCAATTTTTTGGCAGGTCTAAATTTCCTTCGTGCACGGTTGCAAAACGTGTGAGGGACTAAATCGATAATACTTCATCAAACCCAAATTTTAGATTATATCGCTACCGTAATGTTCACTATCATTGAAAAAAATGTCGGATGTACAATGACGTACTTTCTCAATGAACATGATCAGTGCAGATAGCTTGTGAAAAAAACAAACAGACAACCTTTGTTAGCTTCTGGAGTGGAATAACTGCTATATGTTTCCTTGCTTCCAGGTTAGTGACAACTCATTTTTATGGCATGACTTATAATTGTAGCCCCCTAAATCATGTGCAACAACCACATCGGGGATAAAAACATTAAGATCAAAATCGAGGACACATAGCTAGAAGAAGTAGACCACTACATCTACCTAGGACAACGAATCTCCATGAGACCTTCAAAAGAAGAAGAAATCAAGCGAAGAATCACACTAGGATGGCAAGCCTTTGGCAGAGCTAGCTCAACCTTCAAAAATAATAAGATCCCATTAATCCTAAAGAGAAGGGTGTATAACCAATGCATCCTCCCAATAGTCACTTATGGAGCTGAAACATAGAATTTAACCAAGAGACAGACCCGTAAATTGAGAACCATGCAACGTGCACATGAAAGAATAATGCAGGGCCTCACATGGAGAGACCACAAGACAGCACAGTACATCTGAGAAAAGACTAGAGTTAGAGTTAGAATCCATTAAAAATCTCAAATGGCGGTGGGCTGGCCATGTTGCAAGAATGGCAGACAATCGATGGACATCACGACTCACAACATGGCTCCCCCGAGACCACATGCGCAACCGAGGCCAGCAAAATGTTAGATGGAGAGACGAGCTAGTCAAGTTCAGGAAGTACTGGCTCCGTGACGCCCATGAAAGGGAAGTGTTGCAAATCCTGGGGAAGTTCTATGTCCAACGACGGACGTTAAAGGACTGATGATGATGATGATGATGATGATAGTGATAAGCGCGTATATATCACACGCAGAATGGCCCCAGGTTCGAATCTCGGTATGAATGATGAGTGTCGAAAACTCTTCATCAGGACTAAATACCTGATCGAGTACAATATGACAGTGGTTATAATAAGAAAAAAACTTGTAAGAATAAAGCCTTGGTCTAGACGGAACTATGAAACTAACAAGGATCACTAAGCTGACGAAAGCAAAGGAAACTGGGACTTCGTCACAGACCGTTACTGCTCCAATGGGAGCTGTCTCTTAAGTGACAGAGACATAATTTTTTCTCGCATGAAAAAACACGTTCCCTAGCTTTCATGATAGCTAAATCTCATTTTTATGGTATGGTAAAATAATGTTTTAGAAGATTACACACTGCATATTACTGAGACTGACTAAGCAGCGAGTGAGAGAGCAATGAAAAATAACAAAGTCCGTTTTTTATTTTTTAGTAAAACTTTCCTGTTTACAAACAAGTCAATGAGTGTCGGGATCTAATGAATGTGAATAGTGTCCAAATGTACTTGCATTCAAGCACTTCCAGCTATACTTTACACGAGGAGACCAGAGAAAACCTGAGATCTATTTTCCACGTTTTAAATGCCGTCCAACTCGGTGATAGCCATTGGTGCGTTATGATGACGTCATGCAAGGGGTAACAAGAAAAAGAAATTAGTCGCTAGGGCAAATGGTTTTATCTGTGGCTGAATATGTTTTAAATCTTAGTTCCCAAAACACAAACAACAAATGAAGGTCTGTTTTTGCTCATAATAAAGTATGGCCGAAAATGTTTGATCAAAAACTTTTGGACCGTCTCACTATCGATCACAATCCCTTGAAATCTATCTATCTATCTATCTATCTATCTATATCTGTCTCCCTTGGAATCTATCTATCACAGTCACTTGGAATCTATCTATCTATCTATCTATCTATCTATCTATCTATCTATCTATCTATCTATCTATCTATATCTATCTCCCTTGGAATCTATCTATCACAATCACTTGGAATCTATCTATCTATCTATCTATCTATCTATCTATCTATCTCAGTCCCTTGGAATCTATCTATCTATCCATCAAAGTCCCTAGGAATCAATCCATCTATCTCTCTATCTATCTTTATATATATATTCATTTATATATCAATCAAAGTCCCTTAATATATATATATATATATATATATATATATATATATATATATATATATATATATATATATATATATATATATATACCAATCACAGCCTCATTAAATCTATTTATAAATCTATCATAGCCTCTTCAAATTATCCGCCTATCTATCAGTTTCTGTAATTCTATTTATCTATCTCTCCAAATCTATCTATATCTATCCGGCTTCATATTCAACTATGTTAATGTTTATCTCTATCCATCCATATTACATATATTTACCACAATATCTTCGACTTCTCTCTCTGCCTCTCTCTGCATCTCTCCATCTATCAATCACAGTCTCTTCAAATCAATCTATGTAGCTATCATTCAGTTTCTTAATATGTATATTTATCTCTGGAGACCGAGATATAATCCATCTTTATAACAAATTAATTTCGCCCTATCTATACATAACTTTTCTTTAATGTATATCAAACATTGGGACCGTTGCAGATAGTCACAGATAGTCACCTACACTCCTAGTAATTCATACCTGTGTTTAGACGATTTCAGCTGTACTATTCAAAGCTATCTGATCTTTCAGAAGATCTACAATGACCATCACAGTAAATGCATTTCCCAACTCATAACTGATCATATATACCAAGGACACCTCTAATTCATATTCCACATCAGCCTCACCATTAGTAAGGACAAGCCTGACTCTGTTACCCTTTTCAGTTAGATTTAAAGTGTAGTATCTGTTCTGAAGTGCCGGTACTGACGCTTACCAGGCAGATGGGCCAGAGATGGTGTTGTGGTGAGCATCAAAGACCGAGTGCGCAGGTGCAATGCATCAGTCAATGAGGGAACACTAAGGCTGCTAATTGCTGCGTGCATTGGGTTCTCTTTTTATTCCTCGGCCCAGCTACGGGGAAGCAGCTCACCCCGGGGCGACGCTGTCCCATTGCACTTTGAGGGACAGGTCGGGCTTGTTTCTGACGCTTTTGCGACCTCAGTTGCTTTAGCAACCACAGTTGCGTCGGCTGGAGCTATTTTTGATGGCTATGCTCCATTTTCCCACGTTAAGCCTTGACCTTGTATCGCATTTTGCTCTGACAGGAGTGCAAACTAATTGGTACCTGCCACCTTTTTTTTTTGTTTGTATGTTCATGACCGTGTGTGCCGGTGCAATATCGTAATCAATGAAAGATACTAGTGCTCAGCATTGCTAAGCGCATTGAGAACCTAAGGGCTAGTCCTTGGGTTCTCTCATTGTTACTTGGTCCAGTCGCAGGGAAGCAGTTCGCCCCCGGGGCGATGCTGTCCCATTGCACTAAAAGGGACAAGTTTTATCCTGACGCTTTCGTGACTCCGGTTCAGGGACTGGGGCTATTTTTCAGGGTTCTCCATTCTATCTCACTTTAAAAACAACCTTGTGTCACATCCTTTCCTCGAGTGGGTTAGGGTAAATAGGAACCCAACCCTGGAGTTCTCCTCGATAATTTCCAATAATCCACCCCTATAGTTACCAAACCCCAAACTTATACACGTATATACTATTAATACTCCTATAGTCCAACACCATTGTTATCTATCTACCAATACTGACAACTTTCATCTCATCTTTCTTTTTAGTCATGATGTCACACTGTATAAATACTCCAATCCCGAGCTGCACACACCCTCTACGTCTTACATTTATATTCACCCACGCCCAAGTCACTGTGCTTTCTTCGAGTATACAATACTTACCGAGACAGGAGTCCACAAAATAGAGTCTTCAGGTTTGAATTGCCTATTACATTTTCCCGCTTGATATAACATTGCAAACTACTTAATGCTATGTTTGCAGATGTATGTATGTATATATATATATATATGAATGTGGGGGAATATTAAGTTGGCAGTACGTATTTGTATTTATGTATATATGTTTGTAAACAAATATGTACAATATGTGTATGTATGTGTATGGCTACGTGCGTATGTGTGGGTGTACTTGTAAGGCAGTGCAGATTATATGCACCTGGGAAATTTAGCATATAGCCGTATGTATACAAAAAAACTATATTACCTTATTATGTACGTTCATAGCTTAGCACTGAACCAGATCCTCAGTAACCATGACGGCCGATTCTAAAGAATACCCCATTACCAAAACAACGCATAAAATACCCTCAACTTCTTCAACCACTTCCAACAAAAAGTCCTACCAAGCCACCATATATTCCTTCGAATACACAAAAAATAGTCTGGACTCACCAATATGGCCTCCCATGGATTTTTCATTGTTGGTCTCAAAAGTCATTCGATACTCAATTTGTTTTCAATGGAAACCCAACCTTTTAACCATCAAAATGTAAACACATGCTACAAAAGATGAGAACACTTCCCAATACATGTATAACATACTAAATCATTTATTTATGAATCAATTAATCGAGTAATAAAGTTCCCATATACTTTTACTCCTGATTCAGCCTTACCAACCGTCCAGAGGTAGGTTATCGGTCTCTGGGCCTGAAGCGAAGGTTTCAATCCTGCCTTGCGGTACTGGATGGGATAATCGAAAGTCTATAGCCACACTGAAGAGATGTAATACAACGAAATAGACAATCAAGTATACCTTCCAGCACCGCTAGGTAGGATCGAAACCTTCGGTTCAGACCCGGAGGCATATGTTTTACCCTTTGTCCTACACGGAACTTGACGGTCAGTAGGACCGAATTAGGCGATGTATTTACTTACGCATAATTTACCTTCTACCAGAGTGCTCCATTCAAGAGAGGGAAGAGCATTGCATAGTAGCTTATAGTAGACGAGTGTCCTACGTAAGAGTGCTCAACCCTAAAGAAGGGGGCGTTAATACAAATACATGTATATTAGCTGAACAGATTCAGCTAGATAACACAGTGAGACAGAGACAGTAAAACAGACGGTCAGGATATCTTTTTAAATGAGACCAATTGATTGAAGTGGATTATAATTTATCCGACGGTATTGGAGTGAAATTACAATTCAGAAGAGCATGTCGTGTACAAATGAGATTTAACAGTTTATTTTGACATGTCGCCGGTTCATCTTGTCTTCCAAAGAAGAAAAGTGATGAAAATGAAAGAAATTGAAAAAAAAAAAAAAAGGAAGAGATATCAATTGAATAAAACGGAGTTTCTACACCCTAGAAAAATACACTCATCTTAAATTGGGATTTAAAATGAATTGAATCGTTCGCCGGAAGAAGCCCAGACAGGGAAAAAACTTGAACATGTTTGTGGAGCGAATCCTTTACTTCATAATATTAATATATATATATATATATATATATATATATATGTGTGTGTGTGTGTGTGTGTATATATATGTATATGTATATATATATATATATATATATACACACACATATATATATATATATACACATGTATATATATACACATACATATATATATATATATATATATATATATATATATATATATATATATATATATATCAGTATATCTTAGTCTCTTCGTATCACTTTCCCTCTACCACTAATCTTTGTTTTTTTTTCATATTTATCTAATTAGCTCGGTAGCTAATTAGATATTACCTTCATCTTATATCCCTGAGTGTATATAAGAATGTTCATATCATAGACATTTATATCTGCGAAATCATATGTATATATATATATATATATGTGTGTGTGTGTGTGTGTGTGTGTGTGTGTGTGTGTGTGTGTGTTACTGCCAGCCACAAGAAATGAATGAACGAACATATACCTGACTGGACACTTTGACGCCAAGAAGATCATCAAACTGCCACGTTTTCTCCGAATGATAGTTTTTATAACTTATTAGGGGAATAAACAGTGCGCCAAAATGTCGGATTCTTTCATGCACAAACGTCTCCAACCATCTTCCGTTCATCACTGGCCTTGGACAACAGGGGAGCCCAAAAATGAACGGGTTGCGCTTCATAAATTTCGTTAACTCTGTCAAATAAGCATTTTATGAATATTATGTCACTGGTTGCTGAGACAGTATTTACCTTACCTGTTTAATTGCTTGGTAAGTAAGAGAGCTGGTTAGATAGACACAAGTGTCTTAAAGTTTTAAAACCGCCGTATTTGCCGTTTGCATATGGTATTACGGAACCAAACAGATGGACGTCATTAGACTTCTTAAACAATTGACAAACATTCTGCTTTCAAGGCAAAACCATCGAAATCCATTTTATCTTGAAATATTCAATTGATTTGTTGATATTTCTCTTCAAAAGCTTTCTCTCAGGTTTTATATAATTCAGATTGGTTTACCATCACGGCTATCTTATTTCCCTCGTTATTATCAACAGAAGTAGCAGCATTACCATTAACATTACCATTACCATTATAGTTATTACCATTATTATTACCATTATTACCATTCTTATCATCATTATCATTATTATTATCATTATCATAATTATTATCATCATTATTATTATTATTATTATTATTTTGAAATCTCACATCAGTCGCCTGATGGTTACCGCTGTAGGTTGAGTGACAGCAAGTCTTCCCAAGACTCCAGCCCTCCTCTCCTACTCATTGTCATAGACCACAGTAATACTTCAGTTTACAGTTTCACACCAGTTGCCCGGTAGTCATTGCTGAAGGCTGAGTAACAATAAGTCTCCTCAGTTCTTCAGCCAACAACTCTTCTCTCCCTCACCTATCATTCTGTTGCTGTGGTTCACATTTCCGCTTTTATTTTACTTCCGCTGTTAGGCCACTGCTAACATTTAGTGTTGCAGTCTTTGTATTTCTAGCACTTTCCTCAGAATCCGTGCAGTTCCCAGCAGTGCTGTGGTTTGTACAGTCTCAATCCTTCCTTTTATCCTGAGCTCCTCCAGTCTCGCCCTCAGTGTCTTTGGGACGGTTCTCAGGGCGCCTATTACTACTGGCACTCCCCTGACTTCCATTATAATTATTATTATTATTATTATTATTATTGCTGTTGTTGTTGTTGTTGCTGTTATAATAATAATAATAATAATAATAATAATAATAATAATAATAATAATAATACCCCCAGCCAAGTTAGGAACAATCCAATCACCTTTTCATAATTATCTTAGATAGGTAGAAACATGCCAAACTTGAAATAATTAAATTATGAACTAGGGTCATGTAAAAGTGAACTCTAACACTGGGAAACATTAAGGTAATTATAAAGATCCTCTCAGAGAAGAGACACATTACAAAGAGCTGATGTTTTAACAACAAACTGATAAGGAAAACGCCAACAGTATCTCCTGCTGGATTATAATTTTCGACTACCAGGAAGCAAATTATCTCCACTGTGTAAAACATGAAAAACAAGCAGTGGCCAACCACAAAGCAAGGGAAAAAAGAAAAAGAAAAGATATACACTAAGAATAAGTAGAAAGTTCTACACTCTAGAGAAACAAAAAACAATCCCTGAAAAACGTCATAAAGAGGGATATAAAATAAATCAATCATTTGTCTGAAGAAGCCTAAACGGGACAGAAAGATGATCGTGTTTGTGTAGTGAATTCTCTACTCCATTGCATGATAAGCGCTAACTCAACTTGATGTTTATGCTGAATGTATCGAGCATCTTATGAAATAAACCCATCACACATCGTACACTGTATTATATCATATCATATTGTATTCCTGATTTGTATATATATATATATATATATATATATATGTGTGTGTGTGTGTGTGTCTGTGTCTGTGTGTGTATTAAAAGGAATTAAACCGGTGTGTATCTATGTGATAAAATTTCGTTAATATCTAAGACTGTCTCCTGGTAATCAGTTGGTGTTGGGTCAAGATCACGGTAGGGAATGTGAATCTTACAAATTGGTTTACACCTTCAGTTTCTGTGAGGATTGTTCTTGTCGTTCTCGTTTGAGTTGGAAAAATAGAGACAACTCCATTTTTTACGTTTGGCAACAATGGTTACTTGTATAGCGTCGAGCGAAATGGGGAGGGGTATAAAAGGTAAGTTTTTGATTAGATTCGATCTTGTTCCATGAGTAAACGTTCTCGTAGCTGAGGCTGTAGAGTAGGAAGAAGAGCTCTACAATACGCCAAATAATGCAAGGAAGATTAACAAGATTGCCACGAGGGATTCTGTACATGATCCCCAGCTGCTTACGATTTCTGGTTCGCATATTCAGTTCGTCACTCATCTAGGCACTGACCCGGCTCTACACTGCTGAACTTCTGTGGTCGTACAAAAACCCATTACCATAGTACATCTTTAGGAAGGGTTGAAAGAATAGAAAGAGACCACGGTCAAATTGGACAGGACGAAGCGAAACGAAACCAATCCCCAGACGGAAACGATGTCCGACACCAAGCAAATTTGACCAGTAGCAGAGACGAGGTGATGAAAGAAAAATTGTAGCTAAAAGGAACTTTCTTTTCATCTTCATGTTTTGGCCCTTGGTAGTAAGTTTTAGTCACAATTGTATTTAGATTGTCAACGGTAAGTTTTAACATTTCTTTTTTTCATCAGCTGGAAAAACTTGAAAGAAAGAAAAAAAGCAGAAAAAAGATAAAAAACTAATCGACTCTCCATCTTACTTCATCATTATCATCATCAGCACCACAATAACATTATGTTTCCAATACGATCTGGCCATAACAAGTGGAGCTTGGGGGTGGACTCCATAGCAGTATTAAAAACCATAAAGCTGCGGAAGTAACGCACTCTTCCAACCTCCATGCATTTGACCTTATGTCAAACTTGACCAACTTGAGTGACATCATCATCATTATCATCATTATCATCATCATCAAACTTGACTAACTTGAGTGATATCGTCATCATTATCATCATTGTTGGACATAGACCTTCCCAAAGATTAGCCAGACCTTTCTATTGTGGGTTTTGCGGGGGCAAATACTTTCTGAACTTTTTTAGTTCGTCACGCCGTCTCAAATTCTGTCGGTCACATTCTCGCACAAAAATCCCTGGGAATCCACGTTAATCAAAGTGCAGTTATTGGTACGCAAAACTAGATCAGAAAATTTCGTCTGAGGCTGCATATGTTCCTTTGGCACCAATGTCCTTTCGAAAACTATGAATCTCTTAAGTTGTCGTGAAATGAAATGTTGCTTTCAGATCATAAGATAAAGGCTGACTGAAACAAGGCCAAAATATCACCAATAAATAAAAATGAATCAAAACAGCGCGTTTGCCTAGAAGAAACATTTAAACTGTAACAATAAACTTATTCCTTTGTGTGTGCAGCGTTCGCACGCAAAGACTCAAATTTAAATGATAAAAACGCAATTTGATTTTAAATACATCGTTGAAACAGCGTTCTTTTGTATATGAAGATTAGAAAACGCCGGGTCTTTAGGTATCTAGGGCAATGACGTCAACAAAGAAAAGCGCTTTCCTTCACTTTGGTTTAATTTCCATTCAAAAACATCCATTCCTTTTTCTCTTTGCGTATCCATACATACAATGCTATATATATAACTAAGATGATTAATCTGTTAGTCAAGCAGATTATTTCAATAATTGATAATTACAGTCAAGAGATTGCGAGTACAATTCACGTCGGGGTCACCAATATGCCACATTTGAAATATCTAGAAACGTAGTGTTTCGATTTGTATCAAGATTTCCAATTAGTAAGGGAATATTGTCATGTTTACAAAGTCGCGTTTCTCAAACTGGTAGACAGTTGCTGTTCTCTACTTCGTAGGATCAAGACATTCATATTTGGCGGTCAAATTTATGAATATAAAGGAAGATCACTTGTCTTGTTTCAGACAACTTAAATACCTTTTTTTTAATTGTATTGCAAACACACATTTCATTATATGTATGTAAGTGTCTATCTAATAAAAAAATATGATAATTTTGTTCAAAATCATGATTTATTACATTTCATTGTAAAACACATAAAAAGGCTTTGGAACTATTCACACATCTGAATGGCTACCGGACATTTGGTTGATAGTATATTTCGAACTGTTATGTACTTAAACTAAACAGATTGACATTTTTCTCATGAAATGAATTCATATTTTTTATCGAACTGATGAATTGATAAATTTTAGTTTTCGTTGAAACTCTTTTCAATGTTGTGGTGAACAAAATAACAAAAAATTACTTCTACACGCGCATGCACACACACACACACACATACATACATACACACACACACACACACACACACACACATATATATATATATATATATATATATTATACAAGTCAGGTGTACGATTCAACATATAATAATATAACACAATGATATGATAAATAAAATGAATACAATAGATAATATAGATATTTGAATACAAAAAAATAAACAAATAAATAAATAACAAATATATAAATAATAAAATGAATATATAGAATGATAAAATAAATGCATAATGAAAGATGCACCTGGAGAATCCCAGTTAGGGTAAAAACATGAATGTGTTTGTGTAGCAAATCCCCATTCTACTATATATATATATATATATATATATATATATATATATATATATATATATATATATATATATATATAATCTAGAAACCGTTACAGCTTTTAACACTAAACACATAAAAAAGACTTCAGAAATTTTTCGTCCCACTTCAGGCACTCCTTTTCAAAATTTGTTAATTCATTTCATGGAATTTTCTTCATTTAAAAAAAAAAGGTTTTCTGTATACTTTGTTATTATCGTGCGATGTGTATATCAATATGGCACTCCAGCAGTGTTGATAACACAAACACACACACACACACACACACACACATATATATATATATATATATATATATATATGTAATTGAATAGTGTGTTTTTTCGAAACGCAAGATAAAGTCGGACATCAAAGTTGGTTGTTCCACAAGGACGATCCCACTACCCCGGCATTCACCTATAAACGTATATTCTTGCATTTCCCGAGGGCATGACTGTTATGCTGCCCCAAGTCTGCTCCTGTTCATTTATCCTGACAAAAAGGTCTTGTCAGTGGCATGCCATGATGGTTGACGGAAAAGAGAGTGGATGGGTGAACACTTGTGTAAATCTTCCTCCTATTATGTATCAACTACACAAAGTTATTACATCTATTGTCAACCTTGACAAATTAACGCTCACAGTCTCTTTCTCACACTCTTGCTCACACGCAAGTCCACCCTCAGCTGTCAAATAAAAAACAGAAAAACTCACGGATTGTTGTGTGATATGTCCATGCCCTATAGAAATACATGAATCGAATTCAAACCTCTCAGCTATGGAAAAAACAGGATAGATGAAATTTTTTAGCCCTGTGGAACATTACATCGGAGACTAAAAACGAGAAGCTAAAATCAGTGGATCGTCAAGCTGATTTTCACTTATAAAAATGAGCTATTGCAGGCGGGAGGAGCATCTTCCTCTGATCGAGGAATGGAACAACAAGAACAATATACAATTAGCCTCAAAGCTTTATTTGCCCCCTCTCTCTCTTTCTCTTTTTCTCTCTGTATGTGTGTTCCCATGTACGCACAAGTTTGTGTGTGTGTGTGTGTGTGTGTGTGTGTGTGTGTGTGTTTGTGCGGTTTGCCTTAAAAAATTCAAATCTAAGGCAAAAATGCCTGCACAATTCATCATCACAATATACCTGTCAGAAATGACAGGGTTATTCATATACAGATGGGCACAAGGAACCTGAAACTATCTTATTCGGTAATTTGTTTTCAATACATTTCAAGTATTTTTTTAAGGAAAAACTTCAGAGTTAATAATCTGTTCTGTCACCACTGAATCTCATCTAATCTCAAGCTGTTATAATCTGCGATGGTCAGATATGAAGTCTGAAGTGTTTCAAGGGCGTTTTTTTCTTTTCATTTTTATGTCGTAATCATCATTATCACCATCATCAGCCTCTTAGCGTTTGTCGTTAGACATTAATATTCCTCAAGATCCACCGCGTCCCTCAATTAGGGATGTAAGTATTTTCTAAATTTATAAGTTCGTCATTTTCTGTCGGCTACAATTTCGTATATGATCCCCTGGGATCTGCCTTGTGAGTCGTGATACCTGGCAGTTGTCTGATATTCTTACAGCATTTCCAGCCCATTGCAGTTTCCTGTTTTTTTGATATCTCTGACTCCTGGTTTTTCTCTAATATTCGTGTCGATCTCTCTGTATAAGGTTGAACATGATTCTCTCATTCATCCAATTGGAGCACTTGCAAACAAATAAGTTGAAAAAAAGAAGGGTATACAATCAACGCTTCCTCCCAATAGTCACCTATGGAGCTGAAACATGGAACCTAACCAAGAGACAGACCCTCAGAGGGAGAAGCATGCAGCTTGTGCATGAGAGAATTTTGAGACGATGATACTCAACCTCATATGGGAAGATCACAAGACAGCAAAGTACATCCGGGAAAAGACAAGAGTCAGGGACATCATAGAACCCATTAAAAAAACTCAAATGGAAGTGGGTTGGCCATGTTGCACAAATGGCTGACAACCTATGGACATCACAACTCACAACATGGATCCCCAGAGATCACATGCGCAACTGAGGCCGGAGGGAGTATTAGATGTGGAGACGAGCTTGACTAAATCAGAAAGTGCTGGCTCTGCAACGCCAACAATCGAGAAGTGTGGCGAATCCTGGAGACTGTCTATGTCCAACGACAGACGTTGGAAGAACGATGATGATCATGATGATGATCCTGATGATGATATAGTCAGATTTCCTCTCCATGTTAGGTCGAGCATGATTCTCTTATTCATCCAATTTGAGCGCTAACAAATAAATGAATTTAAAAAATAAACAGATAAAATACACACAAACTCATTAGATGGTCAGATATTTTGAAAAATACAATTTGACAGGCTCTAAACTGAATGACGGAAGAATTAATCAAGCACTTTATTATAACTGCTAAGGTGGCAGTTTTATAGTTAATGCATCGTATTAAACAGCGTCCCTCGTTTAAAAACCTTCTTCGCCAACCATTCCCCTACGTTTTCAATGATAGTGAGATCGGATCTATCTTCTACACACTGGTTCACTCGATATGAGAAATGGCAGATAAATAAAGAAAAAAAAAGGATAAAAGAATATATAAGTGGAAAACAGAAGTAAATACATATTTTTATCGCTTTGAAATTAAATCGTTAAATTGTTTGCTTTTATTTGTAAGCCGTTTAGATAATAACTTCCACGGGAAAAGCTGTTAAAAATACATCAAGGTTTATTAATTATAAACCGCGCATAACGTTTTTATTGAGTCAACCCGATCCTTCCAAATTTCAATGACATAGACTCAAACTCATTTAATCTATTTGCATAGCTCTTACTTTTTTAAACATGACACTTGATTGTTCGTCCCTGGTGCAACTGAGTTAGTACCAGAATTAAAACGTGTGAGATACCATCAAATCCAGAATTGCCGTGAAGCGGACACTTAACGTGATACAATCGCGTTTATAAAAAAAGGTTACTAAGAGATTCTTGATAACCATTGTATTCGAATTAAAAGCACAAAAGTGTCGTGTGTCAGAATAGGAAATGCTTTCAATTTTGTCAGATGTGCATTCATTATCAATTTAAGCGTTTGCAGATCTTTAGTCAAGGAAAAACACTTCCAGTGTGTACGATTGACATTTTTTTTTCCGGAACACGTGACCGGAAATTCCTCTGACACACTCACGCACACACACACGCGGGCACACACTCACACACAAACGCATGCACGCACACGCATAAACGAACATAAGCAAATTAATGCTCACCGCCTCTTTCTCACTCACTTGCTCACACGCAAGTCCACATTAACTCACGAACGAGCACACTATATATTAGAAGATCGTCAATCAAAACTGTCATTAAAGTTGATAACATCTCGCGTACAGGCCACACCATTAGAGCTAGAGCGCTGAAAAATTAAACTCTTGTTCCTTATTTTATCAAGAAAATATTTTTTCATGTCTTTTAAAATAATTCTCCCGAAAAGTAATTTATTATTTAAAAGGTAAATTAACGATATAAGTTGATGCTTAATTAGCTCCTTAGTTTTTGTCTTGCATAGTTTGTTTGTTTTTTGAAAATTCAGACTTTTTATCAAACTGATCACTGCCCAACAGATGGCGAGAGAAATACTTTATTTATTGATCACATTTTTCCCATCTTCGGGAAAAGAATGACGAAATACCAAACAACAATGGTTACATGATGGTTTCTATGGTGTGACAAACAAAATATGTTGAGAAAAAGTTTAAAAAGTCTATTTGCTTTCAGATGTTTTGAAGTGAAGATTTAACATTATTCCATACGCAGGTCATCCTCTCTATCCGAAAGAAGAGCTTTCCAATCAGGAAAAAGGCATTTTGGAAGCCGAACTGGCGAAAAGCGAAGGAGCAAGTACCATTAATTCATATGTAAAAGTTTATTGAGCATTCCATGATTCGTGTACGTTACGCTGAATCGTCGGAGGTTGGGTGTTAGGAGGTACAGGAGATCGGGGCGTAGGAGAGAGAGAGAGAGAGAGAGAGAGAGAGAGAGAGAGAGAGAGAGAGAGAGAGAAACAGTGTGCACGCTAACTCTAAAATCGCATCCTATTTTCACCTTCAGTTTTTCCCACTTCAGACTTTGTTTCCCCCGAGGGGTCAGTACACTGTTGTGCTTATCTAAGCATGTCTACCATTGCATGTACATATGTTTGCATCTATCTATCTATCTATCTATCTATCTATCTATCTACTTACCTCTCAATCATTCTAGGTTTGTCTACATCTATCCCTAAATGAGGAGAAGTTACGCTGTGAAATACGATTTAAACTACACGCGGATGCACTCAAACGCACGCGCTCCCCTATCGGCGGTCGCCGTGTCGGCAACTATTCACATCTTTGACGTATCTGTGAACACGCGCGTAGAAAAATGCTTTCATCCACGCACGAGGCTTCCTCCAAACTCGGTCGCACACAGACGGAATCCCGTCGCACGTGCTTCTCAGGTAAACTATTGAATACATGAAAATAAAAGGCTGTTCTTTTTTTTTCCGGACAGGTGTTAATGAGTTGAATAGACCCAAGTCAATTTTCCAGCAATTCTCGTCAGGTATTTTTTCTTTTTTTCACTAGGGAAACGGGATGATTTGTTATCGATTTGTTGTTAGTATTTACTCCGTTTGAGCCCACAGGAAGGACGTAAGCCCAGAAGCCAATCGACACATGGCTTCTGTAGACTTCAGATTGACCACTTTAGGCAAAAGTCCCAGAAATTAGTGGAAATTAGCCACTTCATGTAAAAAGCGCGTAAAAGTGGCTATAACTATTCACATTATGTAAAAGTGACCAAAATTGGCTAGAATTAGCCCCTTCACGCAAAAGTGTGCCCAAATTAGCCACTTCATGTAAAAGTGTCAAAAATTAGTTGAAATTAGCTACTTCTTGTAAAAAGTGCATAAAAGTGGCTACAACTATTCACATTGTGTAAAAATCAGCAAAATTGGTTAGAATTAGCCTCTTTACGTAAAAGTGTGCTAAAATCAGCCTCTTCATGTTAAAGTGTCTTGAATTAGCTAAAATTTGCTTCTCTTTGTAAAACTGTCCAGAATTAGCCGTAATTAACTGCTCTATGTAAAAGTGTCCAAAATTAGCCATAATTGGCCACTCCGTGTAAAAGTGTCCAAAATCAGCCATAATTAGCCACACAAAGTAAAAGTGAGCAAAATTAGCCATAAATAACCACTGTATGCAAAAAGTGTGCAAAGTAGCTACAATTATTTACATTAGTTGAAAATAAGCAAAATTGGCTAAAATTAGCCTCTTAATGCAAAAAAGGGTCCAAAAAAATTGCTGTTTCACATGAAAAATATGGGTAAAATAGCAGGGCAGACTAAGCTAACCGCAAGGCCACTCACACCTTTTAAACCTAGGTGAGGATGGTACATGAATAAGCAGTTGGGAGAAGTTGAGATAGGAAGATTGTGTAGCACCGATTGAGTGGAAAAGGCCTAAATGCCTTGAAAACCAGCATCCGAAATTACAGCTTCCAACCTGAGCGTAGATAAAAATATTTGATAATTTGAGTTTAGTACAACAAAAGGCCAAATTTCGAAGGAAAAGATTGTCTGGTGCTTATCTTTAAGGATGATATTTTTACGATATTTTGAAATTGTTGTAAACGCTGACCTGAAAAAAAAAGTGACATTTGGATGGTGATAAGTCTAGAGAATTACGTTTGATGTAGAAGAACTTCCTGTCCGAGCCTTACCATCGTTTGCTGCATCGCATTTGCAAAAAAAGGGGTCTGTTCGATAGTACCAAGTGGCATGGAAGGAATCTGACCCAATCACACAGGGGTTTAGAACAATCATAATCATAAACACATGTTTTGTTTCTAAATCCCCGAAACAGTTACATAGTAAATGACGGATGATCCCAGCAATAAAAATCTCTATTTATCACTGTATTATCTAAATCTATGTTAAACATAAAAAAACATTGAAAAAAATCACATCAATTACATTAACAGGCATTGGGAAATAATTGACTGAAATGATATAATTATTTTGTACTTTTTAAAAATATTCAATGTTTAAACCTCTGAAGCTTTCTAGAATATATATATATATATATATATATATATATATACTAGTTGGGGTATCCGGGATTGCCAAGGGAAAGAAGTAATCCACACTGACAGCCTATGTAGTAAATTCTAACAAAGAGCTTCCCAAAGCAGGAAACACAATCCGTCAGGTTGGTCGAAAATGCCAAAAAGGACTTTTTTGAAGATGACAAATTTAACCTGATCCGAAACTGACCTTTGCAAGTCATCAAAAAACATTGCCACCTATCCAATTTTCATTGTGGGGTCAAGTTACCCATGTACACAAATGATAAGCTTCTAGGTCGCAACTGTTAGGAATGATCATTTGCCGTATTTATAGTTTTATATTTAGATACATAGATAGATGTTTTTTTTAGCTCTCCAGTAGATCGGGAAGCGAAGGGTTTCAATCCTTCCTCGTGGTACTGGATTGGATAATGGATAATATAGCGATACCGAAGAGTTGTAATGCAACGAAACAGCTATCTGTGGATGACACAATTATTTGATAGTATAATATTAATATAATTAACACTCCCTTATTCAGGGTTGAAAACTATTCAAGTGAGGTAACTCGTTCATTACAAGCTTATGCACTGCTCTTCCATAGAGCACTCTAGTGGATGGGGAATTCATGCATGAGTAAATGTATTACTTAATTTCAACTTTACTGACCGCGTAGTTCTATGTAGGGCAGAGTTAAGATGCCAGCCTCTGGGACTGAAGCGAAAATTTCGATCCTACCTTGTGGTACTGAATGAGATAATGGATAGTCTATAGCTTCACTGAAGAGTTGTAATACAATGAAACAGCTGTTGGTGGAAGACAATTATTTAATTATATATATATATATATATATATATATATATATATATATATATATATATATGTATATATATATATATATATATGTTTGTGTGTGTGTTTTTATGAGATGTCTGTCTGAGAAGAGGCAAATGAAATGTCCTATGATGTCATATTCAGAACCGTTCAAAAGAACCTTGTAATGAGGTTGGAAAAACTTGACTTCCGAGGAGGAATTGTCGCCAGACAATAGCACTAATGCAGTCAGTACTAATGTGGGTACGACAGAATCAAGAAAACAGTAATGATATCGTAAATCCTATAAGAGAAGATAGCCAAATGGTCCAGATGGAGTATAAAGATAGGAATGCTTGGGTAAGAACGGTCCAGAACTATGAAAACAACATAAGTTAAACGGTGAAGACTCATTTAAAAGAACGAAAGCTATATTACTATTTTTTGCACTGAAAGGAGTAGGTTTGATAGGCACACCCTTACACATGCGGTATGTCACTGATGAAACTTGGGAATTTGTTCACCTATCCATACACAAATGTGTGTAGTTTCCCATGTCAAGAGGGCTTGGTGCTGCATTCAATCTAAGTCTCTCCGCCCCTCTCTCTATGTATATACATACATACATACATACATATATATATATATATATATATATATATATGTATGTATATGTATGCATATATATATATATATATTACTTGATATGTAATGAGTTAATCTTCGTGGGAACATGACAAAGCAAAGCAGTTTCAGTCGTAGTATTGTCCATAAACCATCGTAACATGCAAGTCATGCGATTTTCTTTCCCTTTGATCAAGATATCTGACCCTGAAACCTAATACTGAGATGCCTTCTCTTGGGGCATTCGTTTACCGGTGCCACCAAAAAGGATGTCATATATGAAATGTGTGATTACACTTTACATCTTATTTCAATAGATGATAGAGGTATATGAAAATGTCATTGTTTACTAAGAGGATCTAAATTTGCTTACCATTGCTCAGTTTTGGGAATAGAAAATTCACTTCTTTGCAGTAACTCTGAGTTTCATACCCGTGGAGCAATCGTTAGAAGGTGTACACCTATTTACATACGCTCAACATCGAGCACTCTTTGCACTTAGATTAAAAATAATACCATACATATATATGTATGTTTTGGTACAAACCACTTTTGGTAGAACAAGCTCAACCGTAAAAGATAAGTAGATCCCATTAATCCCAAAAAGAAAGGTGTATAACCAATGCATCCTTACGGATGTTCCCACGAAGATTAACTCATTACATATCAAATAATATATATATATATATATATATATATATATATATATATATGTATGTATGTATGTATATACATAGAAAGAGGTGGGGAGAGACTTACTGTCACTTACGGAGCCGAAACATGGAACCTAATCAAGAAACAGATCCACAAATTGAGAACCATGCAACTTGCACATGAAAGAATAATGCTGGGCATCACATGGAGAGACCACAAGATAGCACAGTACATCCGAGAGAAGACAACAGTTAGGGACATCATAATATCCATTAAAAATCTCAAATGACAGTTGGCTGGCCATGTTGCAGGAATGGCAGACAACCAATTGACATCATGACTCACAACATGGATCCCCTGAGATCATACAAGAAACCGAAACCAGCTGACTATTAGATGTAGAGACGAGCTAGACAAGTTTAGGAAGTACTGGCTCTGCGACGCCCATGATAGAGAAGTGAGGCGAATCCTCGAGAAATATCTATGTCCAACAACGGACGTTGAAAGACTGATGATGATAATGTTTATGCGTGTCCGTATGTATATATGATGCTTGATAATTTGAAGATGAAGAGAAAAGAGGTGTTACATCTTGAAAATGTTTTATCATTTTGTTGGCATGTTTCGATGTTTTACGAAATTTTCATCATCATCAGACGTAATAAATCCCCGGCTCACACACACGCACATACACACGTGTATATATATATATATATATATATATATATATATATATATATATATATATATATTCGTATATTATGGATTGGCTTCACAATTCGAGAGTTTTCAACGTCTTTCACAGGCCCCCAGCAAGGACTATGAGAAAAAGGCAGATTTTTACTCAACGATTACAGGACGAGGTCATATCATAATTTATTGTGACTTGTTTCCAGAGTTAACCTACTTACATTAATTTGTAAGGCAATACATAGACCATACTAGCACAAATCGTGTGCCATTCAGCTCTGTACTAATAAATAACTGAGGTAATCCTCGAAAACAAGGTTATCCCGTTAATCTTAAAGAGAAAAGTATTCAACCAATGCATTCTCCCGATAGTGACTTATGGAGCTGAAATATGGAACCTAACCAAGAGACAGATCCGCAAACTGAGGACCATGCAACGTGTACATGAAAGGATTATGCTCAACCTCACATGGAAGGATCACAAGACAGCGCAATATATCAGGGAGAAAACGGAGGTCCGAGGCATAGAATCTACTGAGAAACTCAAATGGCAATTCGCCAGTAATGTTGCAAGAATGGCAGACAACCGATGTATATTGCAACTCACAACATGGATCCTCAGGGATCACATGCACTACCGAGGCTGGCCAAATACAGAGACGAGGAATGGAAGGACGAGCTAGACAAATTCAGAAAGCATTGGCTCTGAGATGCCTACGATAGAAAGGTGTGGCGAATCTTGGGGAAGGTTAATGTGTAACGACGGACGATTAGAGACTGATGATGATTATGATGCTGCTGCTGCTGATGATGATGATCATCATCATTATGTATCTCCGGAGGTCTATATCCCTGGAAGTAAACACTTGCATAGTTTTTGGTCAAAATAATTTTATGAAAAAAAAAATCATCAGTAAGAATGTTTCAAGGTAGTATTTGCCAGAGCAAACTGACAAATGCAATAGTAAAAAAATCTTTTCCTGAAATTCTTCGCTTTTTAATGATTATATATATATATATATATATATATATATATATATCATTATTATTATTATTATTATCATTATTATTATCATTATTATCATTATTATTATTATTATTATTATTATTATTATTATTATTATTATTGTAATTATGACTAATAATTGCGTCATATATATATATATATATATATATATATATATATATATACATGGGAAGTTTTTGCTCGGACCAAATACATACAAATATGCATATGTGTACATACATATATACATATACGGACGCACATACATATATATATATACATATATGCACGCACACACACATACACACACACACACACACACACATATATATATATATATGTATATATATATATATATATATATATACAAATTGGTAACATTTTCGTTTCTCATCAGATTTTTTCACCTTAACAAGAAGGCGTTTCAAATTACCTACTCATGTATGACGGTAATTGTGAAGGAAAAAAAAGCAAAAAATATTAGTCGCCATTTTGTCGAGCGCGTGCCTTGAAAAGTTGACGCATGCGTCGACACGTTCACGGAGGCTTGTATGTTTTTTCTCTTTATTTGTTCATTCCTTTCTCTTTTTTTTATGTGTGGGAGCGCATGCGCGCGTACGTGTGTCCATCTCTCTTTCTCTCTCTCTGTCCTTCTGTCGCTCTGTCTACCCGTATTTCCGGTCGGCCGCCAAGATTTGAGCGTTTTTGTTTTTCGTGAAAAAAAAAAGGAAAAAGAAAAAGAAAAGAGGGTGACATTTTTTCTCTATTTCAAAACTGTTTTTATTTCTCATTAAATCTCTTACATTCAACATCCTTTTTCTATCTTCATTTTTCTTTTTTTTTTTTCTAAATACGCATTTACTTATCTTCCCGTAGATTTTTTTATTTGTTGTTGTTGTTTTCGGAATGACAGACGTGGTCCCAATCACCTACACAACTGACGGAAACACGCTCGAAAACCAATCAGCGGTGCACGCAATTTTCACAGGTATACCCACGTGGCCGGCTTACGTATACACACCTGTTTGCAATGGGAAAATGCTACGGAAAGAAACAAGACAAAAAAACAACAAGAAAACACTCACACCTTTTGAATCTTCATTACACCCCGTTATTCTGAATCATCAAATAACCACGGTCACTCAGACTGAGTCACGTGTCGCCAATTTAGGCATTTCTAAGACAAGGTCAGACACACTCTGTTGAACCTCTAGATGCAGTTGTCTCCCTTTATCCGTGGTTCTGATATCCACGATTTCTGTTTTCCGCGGTCAATCCCAGAAATGAACAATTCACAAATTGTACTCAACGATTGTCCGAAATAGAGAATAATGAAAATCGATGAAAAAATTAATTAATAAGAATTGAAACATCACGTAACCAATCTATTCTGGCATCATGTAGTGTTGGGGCTGATCAGTTAAAAATTGGAAGATGCGTGATCAATGAATAAGTTTCTTCTCTCACCTTTTGTTGGGCGATGATCACTTGAAAAAAGAATTGGAGGGAAAGCAGCGATCAATGAATAAGTTACTTCTCTCACCTCTTGCTGGGAAGTGATAAGTCCGGATTTTTATGAAACAAGCGTGAATATTATCAGACACGAAATAAGGAACTAATTTTAGCATGAACTTATATTGCAAATTGAAACCCCACCAAAAATACATACATTCATTGCCAACTAGCCAGATTTACTTGAAACCTTTAGAAACCTGTGTCAACTGTTTTTGTCGACAGTTTTCGATAAATCCATATATATATATATATATATATATCATTGCAAATCATATGTATATGATAATAATATGCTATAAATTTAATTTGATTAATCTAAAACAATTTCTTTCGGAGCTATCCTCCCAATATTCACTTATGGAGCTGAAACATGGAACCTAACCAAGAGACAGATCCGCAAATTGAGAACCATGCAACGTGCACATGAAAGACCAATGCTGGGCCTCACATGGAGAGACCACAAGACAGCACAGTATATCCAGGAAAAGATAAGAGTCAGGACATCATAGAATCCATTAAAAATCTCAAATGGCGGTGGGCTGGCCATGTTGCAAGAATGAAAGACAACTGATGGACATCACGATTCACGATTTGGATCACCTGATATCACATGCAGAACTGAGACCGGCAGAATATTAGATGGAGAGACGAGCTAGACAAGTTCAGGAAGTACTGGCTCTGCGACGCCCATGATAGAGAAGTGTGGCAAATCCCGGGGAAAGATCTATGTCCAACGACGGACGTTGAAAGATTGATGATGATGATGATGATGATGATGAAGTCCGTTTTTCAAATACTACATTTTCACGCATTACATCGTATAAAAAAATAATTCATTATCGATATTTCATTTAATGGAACAACAAACTGAAAAGAGCAGTCCAAATCATAGAAAAAATGCCGGATAAATATTTAATTTCGTAGAACGCTATCATGCTCCTATTAAATCAAAAGATTAGCATGCACCCATCCGAAATGGCGAGGTTATTCATGCAAGGAGCAGATGATTTGTTTTTAATCATTTAAATCTCCTATAATTATTTTTTTAAAAATCTCGGTTCATCCCGAGTTGTTTTAATGTGTGATGATCAGATATGAATTCTGAAGAGTTTCTAAATGACGTAATTTTTATTGTTACGTCATAATACGGAGATAAATCAACCTATGAGATCATCCCATTAGAGCGCAAACAAGCCGAATAGTAAGCAAAAAGTGAACAGAAAAAATTGCATATGAATTTATCATATAGTTAAATGCCTGTACAAATAATAAACCATAACAGATTTGCTCTGTCAAAATTAAAAAAATGAAACAATATTAAGTTCATATTTGCACAAGCATTCATCATGATCATCGTCATAATCAGTCTTTTATCGTCCGTAATTGGACATAGACCTTCCCAAGAATCCATCACATTTCTCTATCATGGACGCCACTGAGCCAATATCTTCTGAATTTGTCTAGTTCATCTCTCCATCTTGTATTCAATCAGCCTCAGTTTCGCATGTGTACTCTGGGTATCCATGTTGTGAGTCGTGATGTCCATCGGTTGTCTGCCATTCTTGCAACATGACCATCCCATCGCAATTTAAGTTTTCTAATTGATTCTATGATGTCTCTGACTCCTGTTTTCTTCCTGATATACTGTGCTGTCTTGTGATCCTTCCATCTGAAGTCGAGCATGGTCATTTCATGAGCTCGTTGCATTCAGTGTGCCCGTAATTTTTGTTACATGAAAAAAAAATTGTACGACATAGAATGTTTTGCGCCAACTGACAACTAAAAATTAGGAGGAAAATATTAGTGTCGACCTAGAGCAAATCCCATGCAACTTCAGTGATCAGACTGACCGTCACTTTGCAAACTGTACGGTATCAAATCGCATACATACGCTGTTGTGTAATAGAGGTCAAGACCATGAGCGGGTATCCTGGTCCTTTTTTATTTTTCAATGATCATTTCGTTTTTTCCCATGCTCGTTACAGTAGTAATGGCTCACGAGCAAGCAGGCCTTTGTCGCACGCACCTATTTTAACGCACACGCCGAAATGGGCACGCGTGCGATCGCCGCGACTGCACACGCACGTACTTGCGATTTCCGGGTGGGTGGGGCTGAAGAGGCAAGATTGGTGGCTACATCAACAACAACAGCAACAACGATAACAACAAAGTCTGTTCATAGTGGCCGGATCGTGTGAGATCTTTGCGAGAATTCCCACGACCCCCGAGCAGCGAGGAAAGACCACGCTTGAGCGGAGACCCGTGGGACGCTTTCGACAGAGAAACGTCAACCGTAAACAATCTGATGTCGATTAATGCACGGGTTAAACGGGCTGGTTTCTCGTTACTAATAATAATAGAAAGAAAAAAACACACCGACAGACAACGGACGCTATAAAATAAACATGTAACAAAAAAAAAGGAAAATTGAAAAAATAAAAATTAATGAAATATTCAAGAGAATTTTGAATATGGCAAGGGTAAAATTATATAAGAAATATAGTGGAAGTCGCTAATTATATACATATATAAAAAAAAACCCAAAAGATTTTTTTTTTCGGACAATTTAAACTCTTTTCCCATCTTCGATGAAGTCACGACGTTTCGGCTGATTCATTTCTACGGCTCTTTCTCGGGCGTTATGTAATACCTGTAAGGAAAGAGATATCATAAATATTACATTTACACGTGAAGAAAGCTGTAGACATGAATCAGCCGAAATGTGACCACGTCGAAGATGAAGCAGAGAGTTTTGATGCCTTCCTATAAAAAAAAAGTTGGTATGTTAATGACTCTTCTCAAAGTTATTGACAATACATAAATAACTATGTGAAGAACACTAAAAAAAAAACTTCTTGTTATCTAGAAGACGCTATCCCTGAATGATGACAATAAGTGGCTCCCTTTATACATCCCTCACTTAATGGTATCAGTAGGTTATTGCTATCCAAAAAAATTCTTTCCCAAAGTGATCACAATAAGTGGCTTACTGAAGTTTGCTCAGCCTGGATTCAGAGAAAAAAATTTCTCATCTATTGACCATCTCAATCAATAAATCAACAAGAAGACCAAGGTAGCAGAATATAAAATGCCACTGGATGAATCAAAAGTGGACTTTAAGAAGGCTTCCGACTCAGTGGAATCCGCCAAGGTCATGGATGCAATCATACAATAAGGCGTAGAACCTGTTTATGTCAGAGCACTGCAGCATTTATACCGACACAGTGGTTTATTTATTTATCGGACCGCTCAAAGACTCGGAGCTCTTTCAGATCGAAAATGGAGTAAGGTGAAGTGATACCAGCTCATCCAAACTCTTCACTGCCCACCTCAAAATGATTTTCTAAAACCTAGACAGGGAAAATAAAGGAATCAGAAAAAACAGCAATTACCTAAGTAACCTTAATTTTGCCGACGACATTGTCCTTTTTGCAAAAACAAACTGACTATCTCCAACTAATACTTGACAAACTGAATGAAGAGAGCAACGAAGTTGGACTACACCTGAACATATGCAAGAAACATGCTGAGGACAAAGACATGAGAATTCAAATCGAAAACGCAGACCTGAAAACAGTAGACCACTACATCTACCTAGGATTACGATATTCGATGACACCCTAAAAAAGAAGAAGAAATCAAGCTAAGAATAATTCTAAAATGGCAAGCTTGGGGTAGAGTCGGCTCAACCTCTCAGAACAAAAAATCCCATTAGTTTTAAAAAGGGTCTTCAACCAGTACATCCTACCAATAGTCACCCATGGAGTTGAAATATGAAATCTAACCGAAATACTGATCCTCAAACTGACAACTATGCCACGTGCACATGAGAGAATCATGTTCAACCTCACATGGAGGGATCACAAGACAGCACAGTATATTGGTGAGAAAAACAGGAATCAGGGACATCAGTCAGGGATATCATAGAATCCATTTGAAAACTCGAACGGCAATGGACTGGTCTCGTTGATAGAATTCAGACAACCGCTGGACGTCACGACCAACAGCGTAGATCCGAAGAAATTATGTTCGAAAAAATATAAGATGGTGTGATAGAATAGAGAAATTTTTTTAAGTTTTGGCTCTGCAACGCCCATGATAGAGATGCCTGGCGAATCTGGGGGAGAGTTTATGTCAAACAATAGATGCCAGAAGGATGATGATGATGATGATGATGGGCGAAACAGCGGCTCTAACCTATTGAGCCATCGGGACCCTGGCGGTAAGTCGAGGTATGAATAAAACCCTTAACCCATTTCTTTCCCTGTCCGCTCGCCGACCGGTTTTGTTTACGTGTTCTGTAAGCCTCAGATCAATTTGTATCTTTACGTATTTCTATGTATATTTTCCTTCCAATGTCAACAGTATGACGAGTAATGGATAATGAAATATCTAAGCCCCATTCTGTCAGTAACGTCTGAATCATTTGCTGACCACTGACAATGCCATCTTCCCACATTTACCATGTCTTTCAATAGCTAGATTATTTCTTAAGTATTCACATTATATATTCAATGATCCTGTTCCTGCAGTCATTTTTTTTTCTTTCATTGCTATCATTGCGTTCATGGCAAGGTTAAGATAGCAGTCTAGATTTTTTTCAAGCTTGACTTTTCGATTTAAATGGCCGAAAGTTCTTAAAGAGTTTAACAAAAACAAAAGTCTTCCATCCAAATTATCCAGACAACAGATTTGGTTCATTACACAAGTGAAAACCTTCACATGACCAACGTCTTCTGGCAGTGTGCTGTGTTGGGGATGATCAATTAAAAAAATCAGGGATCAATGAATAAGTCACTAAAAAAAGTCCTAACTTGAAAGAACACAAAAAGAGGGATCAATTCAACATAAAATTACATTGCAAATTGACCCCCCCCTGACAGAACTCATTTAATTTTTTTTTTTAATCAAGACATAATAAGGAGTGATTGTTCAATTTTTCAGCCCTTCAGCTCCCTTGGCGCAGCACAATGCGTACATAGCCAGACCAGCTGACGGTTCCTACTATTTTGTTCATCGTTTAGGTCATATTTAATCTAGGTGAGGAACGTCCTTGATATGGAACGATGCAAGAAGATGTGAGGGAATTACCAAAAATAGGCCGAAAGACTAAAGGAATGCTGAAAGAGCAGAGCATCTCTAAAGTTAGAAGGGGGATCAACATAGAGAGGAGATGAGGGAGATGAGGAAAGGGTCGGACGTTTCCAGGAAGCGAGGAAAAGGTCAACAAACTGGTTAGGAGAAGAGATAAATGAGGAAAAGTCTGAACATATCCAGACTGAGAGGAAAATATCAACAAATAAGAAGAAAGAAGTGACAGATGAGGAAAGAGCTTAACATCTCCGGAATGAGAGGAAAGCGTCAATAAATAGCAGAAAAGAAGATACAAATGAGGGAACGAGAGAAAAATGTCAAAAAATATAGAAGAAAAGACGGATGAGGAAAGAGCTGAACGTCTCCAGAATAAGAGGAAAAGGTAAAAAGAAAGGGAGAGATGAAGCAGATAATGGAAGGACTTGATATCCTCAGGATAAAAAGAAAATGACAAGAAAGTTAAGATGAAAATACGGACGAATAAAGGGATAATTGTTCCCAGAAGGAGACAGAAATTATAAATTCTGTTTATGGTAGGCATACAAGCCGAGTATGATATAAAAATGTAAACAAAACCCCAGGTGCGAATGTGTACAATGAACTCTGGACTGAGCTTTTTTCTGCACCTTATCTTTAGCTATTTTTTATGTGTATTTCGCGTGACCACTACAAGTCCTCGAGTTTGCGTGTATACGTACCATTTTTTACACACAGGGAAATCATAAAAACATACATCAAAGTAAAGAATGAATCAAATTTAACAGTTCATAAAATAATGCTGTTGATGTGAGTGAAGTCCAGAAAATAATACCATCAAAATCTACAAATAATGATGAAAAAAAAAAAAAAAATTGTGGGATGGTTACTGAATTAAATCATGCAAAAGGCTTTTTACCTGCCGTGCCGGCACAGGATGTTGACAAACATACGGAAGGAGAGGTTGCTCCGTTATCTGAAAGAACAGCTTTCTATTAAATCTTTTGTAAACCAGAATGCTGAGAAGCGAAGAAGAAACTACCATTAATTTATATGACAAACTGTTTTGAGCGTCCGTGAGCCCTGCAAATATCCTTCGTCTGCTTCTGTCAGGTTTACACTAAGTATTACGTCCTCACCAGCTCGTTGAGGCTTCTCTGATATCTTGTGACAAATTTTGTTAACGGATGTACAAAATAAATCGTGTTTAGAAATTATATATATATACACACACACACACACACACACACACATATATATATATATATATATATATATATATATATATATATATATATATATATATATATATTAAGAACTGTATATATGATCTGACCAAATGATTATAAATTGCGTTGTATTATATCTCAACTCATCTTTGGCATGATCTCCCGTCATTACACAGTATATGTATCACTCAGCAAAGACAATGCAATAGAATAAACAATTAAAGAAAGTGGGGCTGCCGCAGGGATTGAACCTGTGACCACTAGAGTAGCCCCTTCATCGTAGCGTTACTTTTATCATTGAATTAAAAAGCCACCACTAATGCAAAGACCCTGATCATTCTCTCAATTCCAGGTTCTCATTTTTGTTTATTCACGGTCTATATCTGCTGTATTCGTTTCTTTTAACTGTTTATTCTACTTACGTTGTCTAGGCTAAGGGACATATTAACTGTGTAATGACGAGAGATCATTTCAAATAAGAATTCCAGTACAATATAATGTAATTTATAATCATTCTGCCGGATCATATATCCATACCTTGATGAATGACTATCGCAGTGAAAGAAACGAATTGAGCAGATATAGACCGTGGATAAGCGAAAATGAGAAATTGGTGTTGAGAAAGTTATTTGGGCCTTTACAATGGCGGTGACAGTTTAGCTCAATGGTAAAACCAGCCCTACGTTGAAGTGGCAACACTATCGGTTGCAAGTTCGATTCCTACAGCAGTCCCATTTTCTTTAATTGTTTATCATATTAACGTCCTCAAGACCAAATGGTACATTAACTGTGTAATGACGTGAGATCATTTCAAATAAGGGTTTCAGTATAATATAACGCAATTTATAGTTATATATGTGTGTGTGTGTGTGTGTATATATATATATATATATATATGAAGTATACTATATGTGTGTATATGGATGTAAACAGAGCTTACCGAAGCAATATCATTTTGTAAACATATGTCAAGAAAAACAAGAAACTTTTTTTATTTAAACCTTTTGATGATTTTTCTTGTTTGCAAATGAAATTCTTCAAAACAAAATCGAAATTATGTAAAACACTTTTATGAAAAAGTTTTGAAATTATTCTAATTGGACATTTACGACTATCATCAGTCACTTCAAGAATAAGTTTGTATAAGTTGGTTATTTCTAAGTAGACTGGTAGATTTAGTTATATTTAGTACTATTTAGTTGTAAAGCCTTCTAGAATATATATACACAAACGTATATAGGCAAGATGTTACACAAAACTAAGAGTAATTTGAACAGCGCTCCTAACTAAGGAGTCCGTTGCTCGTTCGTAAACGTGTATTCGTGTGCGCGTGTGTGGTTTCACATACGTCCGCTGAGAAGATGCTTCGATGGTAAGCAGTTAATGTTTGCAGGTGTGAACATCTGAGGGTGGGGACACCCGAGTAATTGTGGACCGCCCGTGGTCGCTAAACCTATGTTTGCATAGATGCGGTTCATATTGATTTTACACGTTTGAGTTTGTTTATGATAAGTAAAAATTATAGCCCGAAACGTTGTTTTTGTAGGAAAACCCTCCGCACACTTTTATTTCAAGATATCCCAATATATATATATATATATATACATATATGTATATGTGTGTGTGTGTGTATGTGTGTGTGTGCGTGTGTGCATGTGCGCGTGTGTGCGAAAATACTAATCGATATTCACTGTGACAAATAAGGGTTAAAAGAAATCACTAACAAAGAAATATCAGATAATTTTTTCGTTTCATAATTTGCACGTGTCCGTCCATTGATCCATGTAGTTAGTGTTGATACATTTTGATAAGCAATATATATATATATATATATATATATATATATATATATATATATATATATATATATATATATATATCAGACTCTTCGAAGTGTCCCACGGGAAAGGAAAAAAATTTCGCTCACACAAATACAATCTATACCGAGATCCTGTAGGACAGATCATGTGGAGAACATCGGTTCTCGTTCGATAATCGTAGTTAAGCAGCGTCGAGCCTGATCAATACTTGTTTGGGTGACTGTTTTGAAACATCGTGTACTGTTAGCATGCTTTCATATATGTCAGTGGCTCCGCATGATTGTACAAATTTAGATGCTTTTTTTATTTTCACTTTTCGAATTTGCGAGTCCAATGTTGTTGATTTCAATGTCTCTGTTTTCTTTTCGTATACGTAGTTAAGTTTTGCCGATTAGGAAAATTCTCAATTTATTCATTGGATTTAGGAGTAATGTCCAAATTCAAAAAAATTAAAAAAGAAAACCACAATTCTATTAGCCCTAGCGTTGAACTCCACTCCTACTTCTCTTCCGACGGGTGAGGGTTACTACAAATTTTCTATTGTATGCATGATAGAAAAAAAATCAAATCCAACTTGTACTGGAGTGTGACATCAAAATTAGCAACGTTGCAAAACCGACATTGTGTTACATTCCTCCCTCCTTGATCGTTAGATAACTACAGAAATCAATTAGTATTACAGTTGAACAACCGTAATCATCGAAAATGGTGACTGGCTCTTTCCATTCTTATATATGCATGAGTTTGTCTGTGTGTTCATGTGCTTCTGGCAATACCATTTTGTCTACAGACTTGAAAATGACATCAGTACCCTTATGACTCGTCTAAACATTTTTTTCCTAACTCTTTTGACCTTTTGGGGGCCCTAATTTAAAAGCTTTATCAATAAAATCTTTAGATTTAAAAAAAATCTATTTCAAACGTTTCCCTGTAGAAAACGCCAGTGATTTCATAAACAATATATCCTGGTCGTATTTATTCTCCGACGGAAGATTTTTTACAAGACTTCAAAATTTGATGCTCGCGTTGATCAATCATTGACTTTGATGGCGATTCTATTTATCTGTATGTATGAGAGCGTAACGAAAGTTCCAACCATTTTCGTACCAAAGAAACAAGATAACTGAAAAGCTGGTCTAATCCAATATTCAATTTTTAAATTCATAAACCCCTTGGAACCTCCAGTGTATAGCAATAATAATTGTGGAACGTTTCTGTGAATCAAGTTTGGGGAGAAGGAACTTTAAAAATTCTCCTAATGGTCAAAAAGAAATAATTTCAATTAAAAGTTACTTCCCTTGAGATTGACATTCCATTTGTATGAATTTAAAACTTGAATAATACATTATTATACAGTAAAACCTTATTTTACGAATTCCCGGTTTTATGACCGTTAAAATAAGATTTGAAACGTAATGACAATTATTTGAAATCTTATTTTCTTTTCAATACCGACTCAGTAGAATGTTGTTCCCAAGTCGAAGTGCACTGTTACAAGTTTAAATGTTAATTAAATAGCAGATGAGTTCGTAATCATAATGCTTATGCCTCATTTGAAGAAACTGTCAGAGGAAAAAATAGTTCTTTAAGAAGAGGTGTATCTTTACATATATCTATTGTGCTTGAATCACTGGTAACTGAATTCAAAAGAACTGAAGACCGTGAAGCGTGAAAGCACTGCAAGTCAAATGACTCGACAAAATAGCAAAAAGTGCTACATCGAAAAGTCATGAGGTCATGAACGTTCAGTGATAAATATATATACGTGATTCGGAAACCATTCATCTATCTGTATTGTTTTGGTAAAAAGTTGTTGAAGAGCTTGCAAGTGGAAAGAAATTTCAACTATATATATATATATATATATATATATATAAGCTTCAAATTGAAGAGATGTAATACATCGGAACAACTGTCATTGGATGCTCCTCTATTCAGGGTTGAGCACTCTCTAAGTGAGAAAACCCATCCATTGTAAGCTTATGCAATGTTCTTCTATAGAAATAGAGCACTATGGTGGATGGGGGATTTATATGCAAAATGAATATATCGCTTGAATTCAGCCTTACTGACTGTCCAGTTCCGTAGCTCAGAGGTAGGATATCGGTCTCCGGATCTGAAGCGGTGATTTCAATCCTGCCTCGCGGTACTGGATGGGTTAATGAAAAGTCTATAGCCACACTGCAGAGATGTAATACAACGAAACAGCTGTTTGTGGATAACACAATAATATATATATATATATATATACACATATATATATAAGCTCTCTTAATGATATATATAGTTGAACTATTATATATTATTATAGTTGAACAAATAACGTAAAAAATCGGGGAATATTTCCGTGGATTGATTTTTTTCTATTTAAAAATTCACCAAACAATCAAGAGGAGATAATTTCATACAGAAGTTATTTACCTTGGAGTTTACATTCTAATTCCTCTGTATGAATTTAAGAGTTAATCATGCTCATATGAGAGATATACCCCCATTTCAGTAACAGAACATCAGAACAATAGAACGGTATTACATCAATCGCTTTGAAAGTGCCCTCATAGTTAATTCCAAAGAGATCCTATTCGACGTATCATTCAAGACAAATTTCATACTGTGTCGAATGCATTGTAACTATGAAAAAACATCCAGAGAAGAACAAATCTTCATCCTGTGACAATAATACGGGCGCACTTTTGAATTCAAGATACTGAACCAATATTTTTTCAATAAAAAACTCGTTAAGCTATCGACATAATTTGAATTTTTTGTACGTAGAATTATTCTCCTTTGTGAGCTGGTTTCAAAACTCATGTGCTCTGAGGGAACTGTTATCGGAGATACAGCAAGTGAAAGAACTTGCTGAAGGATGTTTTCTCTCTTCGGAAATAGAGATCAAAGTTTTTAGGAAGAACCAACAGTCAGAATTGAAGATGAAAAACTGGGGAAAGTAGACCACTACATTTACATAGGACAGAGAATCTCCATGAAACCCATAGAAGAAGAAGAAATCTAACGGAGAATCACCCTAGAATGGCAAGCTTTTGGCAAAGCAAGCCCAACCTTCAAAAACAAGATTATCCCAATAATCCTCAAAAGGAAAGTATACAACCAATGCATTCTCCCGATAGTCAACCTAACCAAGAGACCAACTCGCAGACTGAGAAGCATGCAATGTACGCATGAGAGAATCATGCTCAACCTCACATGGAGAGATCAGAAGACAGCATAACATATCTGAAAGAAAATGGGGGTCAGAGACATCATGGAATCCATTAGAAAACTCAAGTGACAATGGGCTGGTCATATTACGAGAATGAAAGACAACCGAGGGACATCACGACTCATAACATGGATTCCCAGAGTCTATATGCGAATCCATAGCTGACAAAAAAAAAAACAAAACAAAAAAAAAACAAGATGGAGAGATGGACTAGACAAATTCAGAAAATATCGGCTCCGCGACGTGCAAGATGGATAAATGTTGCGGATCCTGAGGAAGGATTATATCCAACGACGGACGTTAAAAGACTGAGGATGACGAAGAGAAGGTCATCCAAGTTGACTTCAGAAGCACCGAAAGACACAGTTGCAACAATTTGTGCTGTTATAGTCGGGGAATTAAGCGAACAATGCAATGGAAGCCTTATAGCTGTTCACTAATTGGGAGAAGCCAAGAAAAAAAAAGTGTCAAAGTTTGAAAAATGAGACCGCATGACCTGTTCACAGCAAACAGCTCGCAATGTGCTAATTGTTACGAGTCAGTGCACTCTCGGCAGCTCCAGGCGCCTTTTTTTTGTTGTTACTGACACAGTGTGAATCGCCGTCGTCACTAAGCTCACTAGTGATAATAGACCGGTGCCCCAGCCAAGAGGCGACATTCATCAGAAACAACAACCACAACAAAAAAAGAAAGAGATCTGTTGAATGTTTGGTGGGATATACAAAGAATCATCGACTATAAACAATGACCAAGCAATCACAGTTGAAGTTTACGGTCAACAACTTCGGCAGTTAAGAAAAAAAACAGCTTTAGGGCAGAAAAAAAACTCCAATAATAACGATCTCTATTTACAATGAATCTGAAAAATTGCAATTATATACATAAATATATATATATATATATATATATATATATATATATATATATATATATATATATACATATATGTGTGTGTGTGTGTGTGTGTGTGTGTGTGCAAGTGCAAGAAGTGAGTAAGACGTAAGGAGAGGCAGTACTGGTTGGAGATTATTTTATATCTGATAAGTTTTGTGCTAATAGTTGTATATCGCAGCTCACAAATAAATCCCCTGGCTGGGATTATCGAGAGAGTCATGACTTTTCTTTAGGGTGATATTTGTTGGAAAAGAGTCTTATAATCATCCGTGCCTGGCGTCATCGTCATCATCAGTATCTTAATGTCTGGCGTTGGATCTAGACCTTCCCTAGGATTCGTCACGCTTCTCTATCGTGGGCGTCACAGAGCCAGTATTATCTGAATTTTTCTAGTTCGTCTCTGCCCCTAGTTCTCTACCAGCGTCGGTTGCGCATGTGGTCTCTATATCGTGAGTCTGCCACTCTTGCAATATGGCCAGCCCATTGCCATTTGACTTTTTTTATGGATTTTGTGATGTCTCAGACACCTGTCTTCTCCCATGAGGTTGAGCATAATTCTTTCATGTACACGTTACGTGGTTCTCAGTCAGCGGGTCTATCTCTTGGTTAGGTTCCATGCACCAGCTCCATGATCCATTTTATACATAATTATATATTGTCATTGTCATCATAAACCTTTTAGCATCCGTCGTTGGACATAGACCTTCCCCAAGATTCATCAAACCCCTCTATAATGGGCATCGCAGAGCCAGTACTTTCAGAATTTGACTAGCTTGTCACACTATCTTACCTCAAGTCAGACACAATTCCCTATATGATCTCTGGAGATCCAATGTTATGAGTGGTGATGTCCAGTGGTTGTCTGACGTTATTGTAACATGTCTAGCCCATTGCCATTCGAGTTTTCTACTGGATTCGGTGATATCTGGACTCTTGTTTTTTGTCTAATATACTGTTTTGTGATGTCTCATTGTGAGGTTGAGTATGATTCTCTCATGTGCACGTTGCATACTTCTCAGTCTGAGGGTCAATGTTTCGGTTAAACACCATGTTTCAGCTCCATAGGTGACTATTGGTAGGATTCATTTGCTGTATATTTTTTTCATGGATTTTTGTGTTCTTTAAAGCCGAACATGTTCAACTGAGAGCTTGCTAACCTAGTATGATTCGTTGAGATTAGTTAGAAAATCATTGGTATACAAATGTTGTATCGGGTAAAGCGACTTGCTTGTGAATAGAACCAGCTTAGATATAACTATAACTATGACGAATTATGATTATAATCATAAGTACTGGTCTGGTAGATTACTCAATAAAAACCGTCACATGACCAATATCTTTTGGCAGCGTACCATGTTAGGAGTGATAAATTAAAACAATGGAAAAAAATGTAATCGATTATTAAGTTACTTCCATCATTTTTTGTTGGGCAGTGATTACTAAAAAAAAGTCCAAATCAAAAAAATAAAAACATTTATGAATGCAGCCAAGCACAAATAAAGGAAACAATTTAGCATAAACGCATATTGCAAATTTAACCTTTCATTAAAAATTCGTTTTGGGGGACACCCCTCTATTTTTTCAACATAATATGGAGTGAACGATTTCAATTTTCAGCCTTCTAGTTACATCACTTCGACCTATATGTGTATTACATAAATAACAAGACAGCTATTCAGCCAAGCTAAAAATTTGAAGAAAGTTGTTACCAGTTTTGATGATAGTTTTTTAATTACTCAATTATCTTTGGTAACTTCACTTTTGTAGTTAGGACAATGATATCCATATGTGATTGTTTTCTTACTTTGTAATTAAGAATGTTCATATTTACCCGTGGTCCAATTGATAATGAGTAAAATTATTGATATTGATATTGATAGTGATGAATTATAATCACTTGCCAGGTCGCTGATGTTTGAAGGGAATAATTGATACTTTCTGTACTTTTTAGCAATAATGAGTCGATACATAACACTTATCACTCAAAAGAAATTACACTCTGTAATCATACACGTAGTATCTTTGATTTCCCTGGCGTTTTCGGTGCAAATTGTTCACACCGTGTGAGTCAAGCTACAACAAGAAATATTCGCCTCTTTTTTGAAGAGTTCGATGTTTGACTGAATGGTCACGAAATGGATCGCTTGTGCAAAGTTCACAGTTGACCAAGGATTGGGAAAACTGGATTTATTTTCAGAAACAATTGATTTGGGAAATAAGGAGAAACCGAAAAGCGAATCGTCAGTATTCTTGGAATGCAAACACTACAACCAATGCAAAGTACCAGCTATAATGCACCGGGGGCGAAATCTGGAAGCTTACAAAATCACTCAAAAACAAAGTTAGGATAGCAGAGAGAGCAATTGGCGAACCAGGGTGAAGGTAAACCATAGTAAAGGCGGCCAGGGTAAAGGTGGACTATGGTAAAAGTAGACCAGGATAAAGGCGAACCACGGTAGAAGTGGACCACGGTAAAAGTAGACCATAGTAAAGGCAGACCATTGTAAAGGCAAATAAGGATGAAGGTTTACCAGGGTTAAAGGTGGACCATAGTAAAGATTGATCAGGATTGGGGTGGACCAGGGTAAAAGTGGCTCGGGTAAAAGCGAACTTTGGTAAAGGTTGACTAGGATTAAGGTAAACCAGGGTTAAAGGCGGACCAGGGTAAAAGCGGCTAGGGTGAAAGTGAACCATGGTAAAGGCGGACCAGGGTAAAGGCGGACCAGGGTAGAGCAGACCAGGCTGATGGTGGACCAGGATGAAGGACATCATACAAGTAACTAGGCATTAATAATAGTGAGGAGCATAGC
>OY735224.1:5991322-6028822 GCA_963457665.1 Thysanoteuthis rhombus | reverse complement strand
AGTAAACGAAAAAAATACAGAAATACGGATATTTCTGAAAAAACAAAACAAAAAAAACCCATCCAACTATCTCCAGATATCAATCTCCCATTACAGTAAAAAAGTTAGGGTCAAAGCACTCCCTGATGTCCAGGGTAATAACCGAGGAAACCAGTGGATTATAAAATGGCCTACCATCAAATACGACTTTAAGAGGTACATTAAGCGAGTAGGTATATGGACTTCCCTCAAATACCCACCCACTAAAAACTAATCGTGTCCTACATTTTGCTTTGATTAGTCGGTAAATAAATATTAGTACTTGAGGTCGGTGTTTGCTTCAAGGTGGAAGAAACGATTTCAGATGTTGATTACCTAGGCAGGCAGACGTTGCTGCCCCTCGAGACGAGCACGGTGGCTTCTAATAAAGCATATATCTACCATGTGCCCTCAATCGAGCAGCGCGTGCTGGGGTAAAGAACCCGATTTACAGTACGGTCTTGGCAACATGCACTATCATTCAGCTGCACAACATAAGCTGGGACGACCGCAGAACAATCATGTTGCTGCTTACTGTACCTGCTATCTCTACACGGTCACCCATCTAGGGTGATGACAAGGTTCGTAGTTGTTTAACTTCGGAGATCGTACAAGTTCCGGTGTATCCAAAACGGTTTGGAAATCCAGATTGAATTAAAAGAACGATTCGGGTTTAGATCCGATGAATTCATCAAACAGCTTTTCGATGTCATGAAATTGTTGGATACGCTGACAGAAACTAATGGGTATGGAGGATACGCAACATTTCAGAGCATTACATCCCTGGACTGTGATCAATTGCAGCATCACATTTGTAACACGAGTAAGGCAGTTGTCAAGCTTTTCCGAAGTGCCATTCAAATGAGCCAATTGCTCGTTATAGTTCGTCCGGGTTCGCCTAATTCATGATGAAGAATCCATTATGAAACTCACCAAACACAAAGTAAAACTTGTCCCCCACCAGATTCTATTTTAGCTTAATCTAGTAGGGCCCTTTTTTGTTTTTTATTCTTGTAATAAATCGACTTTTCATCGCTGATGACTATCTTTAATTAAAATTCACGCTTCTATGATGAGTAAGATAAGCAAAAAAACATCTGACTACGATTGAAGAAGTGTCTACCCCGACCACTCGACAGTTGTACGATTGCACAATGTTAATATTCGCCAGAATTGATCTGCAAACACCACAGTGCAATGATCAGTTTGAAGTTTCTTGGATCAGCGGTTTTCGGGAAATCTTATAAAAATCAATTGAAAAAATTGCCATCATGGTCAATAATTGAACATTTGTCGTCATGTGAAAAAACAAACTCCATCGAAGAATAGATATGGTCTGAACGAACTCCATTTATGACATCACTGGCTTTTTCCACTGTTCTCAACTATCTCTCTCTCTCTCTCTCTCTATATATATATATATATATATATATATATATATATTCGGTACTATGTATATATAACTACTTCAGTCTGTTCTTATCTATCTATCTATCTATCTATCTATCTATCTCTCTCTCTCTCTCTCTCTCTATATATATACATATATATATATATATTCGGTGCAATATATATATATATATATATATATATATATATATATATATATATATATATATATATATATATATATGAATATATTACAACCTCAGTCAGTTCTTATCTATCTATTTATCTATCTACGGCTAGCAGAGAAATTATAAGTTCTTTCCGTTCATACCATTCGTAATTGAAATAAAAGGTAGTTCCCATAACATTGTGACACGATTTTTGTTCCTGGGTAGTGAGAGTTATTTTTTGCTAGCTTATGAGTGAAAAGTGTAGAAAATGGTTATTCTTTTGAATCTTCGCTTTTTTGGCCAGGATGCTGACTTTCATGTGCAACTGTTTTTTTCTGTTTCACCATGTCCGATTGAAAATAAGTCGATTTCAAATTATCACTGTCCTGGTCCCAAGAACGAAGTTTGAATAGAATAATTGACTTCTTTTTATACTTTTTAGGCATAATCAAATAGAACACAATACTAATTACCCTGGAATTAAAGAAGTTGAAAAACACGTTGCACGTCATGATTCATCAGACGGATAACAGTGAGAATAACACTGTGCCTTGCAATTTTTGTTCCTTGGTAGTGAGTGTTACTTTCTAATTGGTTATATGTAAAATGTATAAGAATAGTTATTATTGGAACTTAGTTTTTATGCCCCGAACAGTGATATCCATGTGTAGTTGATTTTCTTACTTAATGTGATTAAAAAAAGTGCAAATTTTCCCGTCGTCTAATTCAAAGTGAACAAATTTCAAATTCTCAGAGGCCTGACTGTAAGTTTGAAGGGGGTGAATGACAATTTCTATCCTTTTTTTTAAAGACATATTCAACAAAAAAAATAACACTTATAACATGGAAACGGATTCTTTTTTTTTCAAAAGAATTGGCGCAGGGTAATGATTACAGAACGACGACTTCTGCATATATATGCGTTTTTATTTGGTTACCAAACAAATGCATTGCTGGGCTTGGATGGTCATGCCATCAATGCAAGCCCCTATCTACCGGAGAGAGAGAGAGAGAGAGAGAGAGAGAGAAAATTTTCATTTTTGAGGGGGAAGTTTTTAAGTCGCCCCCAGGACTCCTGAAAGCTTTTTGTTCACCTGCTCCATTTTTTTTAACAAATATTATGCAATAACAAATCTGTCGGAAGGGCCCTAAAGTGGTCCCCGCCCCCCCTGGGTCACTTCTTTAGCTATGCCTCTGCTTTTGAAAGGACTGCCTATTAAACAAGCTCACGGATACCGGGCTTTTGAAAGGTCTGCCCATAGATCGTCAGTAATACGTCTGTGGATCCTTGTTAGTCAGTTGTCCACAGGCTCGGTAAATGCACTAAATTTAACGGAGGGGCCCATCAAGGACCCAAGTCCTCATCCCCACCCTAATCCATGTTTGATTCAGTCCGTACTTCACGGCAAGACTTTGAAAACGATTATGATCTATATGACCATCTAAGAGAAGATATAAATTATGTAGGAAAGAACGGAGAAAGAGTGGGTTCATTCTCCTATTTTTCTTTCTTTCTTTCTGGATATATTTCTCTTTTTTCCCTTACTAACTTCCCTTCACCTTTCTTTCTCTCTTTCTTTCCCCCTGTCTCATTCCCCAATTGTTTTCCTCATTTTTCTCCCTTTTTCTCGTCATTCATGCCTTTGATTTACTCCCTACTTTCGCATTTCTCTCTTTCTTTCTTGCTTTCTTTGAATCTTTTCCTTCTTCTTCTTAACCAATTTCAATTCTCTCTTTGTTCACTCTTTGTTTTATTTCTCTTTACCCCCTTTCTTCTTCGTTTTACCTTTCTTTCACTCATACCCATCGTCTCCTTCTGTCTCTCTCGCTCTTGTCCACATTTTCCTCTCGCCCTTTTCCTTTCTTCATTTCTTTGTTTCTTTTTGTTTCTCCCATCTTCCCTTCCTTCCATTCTTTCTTTCTTCCTTTGTTTTTTTCTTTCTGTCCTTTCTTTCTTTGATCCTCTCTTTCTTCCTCAATTTCTAATTTCCTTCTTTCTTTCCTCCTTTCATTCATTTCTTTATTTTTTTCTGCCTTTTTTCTTCCTTTCTTCATTTCCTTCCTTCCCATCTTTTTTTTTCCTTATCTTCTCCCTTTGACTCCCTCTTACTATCTTTCATCCCCTCTGTCTTTCTTTCTTTCTTACTTTCTTTCTACATTCCTTCTTCCATTCATTTCTTTCTTCTTTTCCGCCTTCTTTCTTTCTTTTTTCTTTCTTTCTTTCTTTTTCTTTCCTTCCCTTTTTCCTTTGATCCTTTCTCACTATCTTTCGTCCCCTCTTTCTTTCTTCCTTTCTTTCTTTCTTCCTTTCTTTCTTTCTTTCTTTCTATCTTTCTTTCTTTCTTTCTTTCTTTCTTTCCTTTCTTTCCTCTATTCCATTCTCCCTCTCTCTCCCTTCCTCCCTACCCTCATCCCTTCCTACCATTCACAGCTAAGTCCCCCCTCTTCTCTCTTTCCCCTTCGCTCTCTACTTCTTACTCCCCTGCCCTCCCCTGCCCAGCCAGTATGTCTCCCTCAAATCTTAAATACTTTTTTCTTTCACTCTCAACCCCCCTTTCCCCTACTTTCTTCTTTTTCTTTTCGAACCCATCACCCTACCATCATCCCCCCCCCTTCCCATCCAATCCCTACCCTACCCCCTTCTTCGTTCCACTCGGGGGAGCCCAAAGAGCAACATGTTACCCCCAGGTAGCATATGTCACCTGCCGTAACAATAGACAAGTGAAGGCACGTGCAACAAAAGCGATATACTTACCTACCTACTTACTCCGTCAATTAGTACACACACACGTGTTGGCATGGGCGAAAAAAGAAAAGAAACGAAAAAGAAAAAGTATTCAAAAGTATCATTTAGTTAAATAAGGAAAAAAATCAAGCGTACGTACTCATAACAGTCAGTATAAACATCTAAGTGTATATATATATATATATATATATATATATATATATATATATATATATATATATATATATATATATATATATGATGTTCAAGAATATATATATGATGTTCAAGTATATATATATGTAAACATTTCAGCTTATATATAAATATATAAACATTCAAACATATATATATATATATATATATATATATATATATATATATATATATATACTTAGATGCTCAAGTATATATATATGTGTACACATTTAAGCTTATGTATAACTATATAATCATTTAAACATACATATATATATATATATATATATATATATAAATAAATTTACATAACATGAAAAACAAAAATATCTACCTATCTATCTATCAATCTATCTATCTATCCATTTATCGATCTGCACACATACACACACATATATGTACTTATATATATATATGTGTGTATATATATATGTAGAGAGAGAGAGACAGACAGACAGACAGAGAGAGAGAGAGAGAGAAGAGACAGACTGACAGAGAGTCTACAAAGCTTTACAACTTTACACAGTAAATGTATAAAAGAAACACTTGTTAAAAAAAATTTGTCATTTCAGTTACTTACTTTCCAATATCTGCTATTGTAATATATGTAATTTTCTATGGTATTTTTCTTCTGTTCAATGTTTCACACAAGTTAGATATAATGATACCGTATGTGAATCTTTCTTGAAGAGTCTTTTTTTTAATTGTTTACCCTGTGAATTTTCGTGGGATTTGAAAAAAAAAAACATGCCGAATAGGGGAAATTGCTTTATTGGCAGTTTAAGTATGATATAGAGTAACTTTTTTTTTTCTATCAAAAGTTTATGTAAGCAAACTTAATACGTAATTTTAATTTGATCGAACGTTTATTCAATCGAAACAAAGATCAAAAAATATTTTTACGATAGAGAGTTCATGTAATCAAAGTCTTTTTTTCTTATTTATTTAATTCATTTTTTATGTCGTAACTGATATATTACAAAAAGTTAATCTCAGCATATTTATACACCTTGAAAATTGACAGAATTCAAACTAAAGATTTCTGATTGCTCCACGTTCAATCGCGTTTCAATTTTTCTCTTTGTCCTGGTCCAACTTTTCATCGAAACGACACTTCATCGAAAGACTTTATATCAAAACGACTTATCTTTTTGATCGAAACGATTTTCAATTAAGATAAACTTAAATTCGAGAAGAATAATTTTAATAATTTAGATATCTAATTTCAGTATGAAATTTGATTTTTATTAAAGTGTAATAGATATGCTTAAAAGCATTCACCAGGAAATCAACTTCCTATATTAAAAACGTAATTTCAACATAAACACACAGCTTTAGACTAAACAGCATTTGGCCCAAAATGTCCTGATTTCTCAATTTTTAATCTGGTTTCAATTTTTACTTTCGGGCGTTGCCCAACTTTTTATAAAACGACATTTCATCGATCATCTTTTCATCGGAATGACTTTTTACTGAAACGACTTTTTATCGAAACGACTTTTTATCAAAACGTCTTTTTATCGAAACAACATTTAATCGAAATGACTTTTTATCGAAGCGACGTTCCCTTGAAATAACTTTCAATTGAAATGACTTATCACCAAAGCAAATTTTCAAACTTTTGATTTTGATCAGTTAAGAATTAAAAAAATGATTTTGATTATTTAAATATCAAACTTCAATTTGATTTTTTTAAAAATGTAATAGATGTACTAAAAAATTTTCACTAAGGTATAAACACCCTTTTTCAAAAAATGTAATTGATATTTAGAATTCCTTTCTTGTTTTACTTTTCCAAGAGAAAAAGCCGATTTTTTGGTCTAGAAATGAATAGCAGAATTTGATTTATCTAAAACAGAGAATTAGATCGTCATAAACTCAATGTTTACTTCATCATTCCAGCCTTATTCCATTTTTTCTTGAATTTACCGAAGAACATTTTTTACAACTTTTCATGCAGTCAATTTTCTGAGAAGTCAACATCTGGGTGAAAAAGACCCGAATTTCAAGAATGTATCATTTCATGAACAAAATCTCAGGGTTATTCGAAGGAACAAAGATTGTTCTTATATATTTTTTCTCTGAATAAACTCTATGGAACTAAAGATTTTTCAGAAAAGAAAACCTGACAGCTCAAAAAGTTGTGAACAAAAAAAACAAAGCAGTTTGGTAATACGGAGATAACAGATATTTTCAACTTTTTCAACTACTGAAATGTTCTGTTTTTCTTTTAATCTTTTTAATTGCTTTTTATCTATGCATTAAGTATTTTAAATATCAGCTGTGAGCAGGTGTGTGAATACTTTACACCCACGCCCGCTTGATGAAGCGATTACATCAGTTGGAAACTCCATGTCTGCCAATTTTAATGATACAGTAATGAAATGTTCATGAATATGAATTTAAATTACGATTAGAGATCTGGTTTATCGCTCAACAGAAACAGTCACCTGACCTACGTCTATTTGAAGCATGCCGTATTGGAGGTGATTAATGAATAATTCATTTCTCTTGCCTTTTGTTGGGACGTGATCACTATAAAAGTTTTGAAATTTTCAGAAAACAAGTGTGAACACTGCTGAATATGAACATGAATATGAACAGCAGGACTAATTTAGCATAAATTTACGTTGCAATTCAACCCACACTAGAAACGTATGCAGGGATAATTTATATAAACAAACAATTTTTTTTCTTAGACATGACAAGGAGAAAATATTTAAATCCAGAGTTTTCTAGTTCGATTAGTACAGTCTGTACGCATGATACTCAAATAAACAGCCGGTCAGCCAGAAATGCCCATTTAGAAACTGAAGAAACGTACATTTACAGTTTTGGTACATTGTTTCTACAATAAGAAATCTAAATAACGAATGATATGTCTCTACAGATATATGTACATACTAATATATATATATATATATATATATATATTGTGTCATCCACAGACAGCTGTTTCGTTGTATTACAACTCTTCTTTGTGACTATAGACAATCCATTATCCCATCGAGTACCACGAGGCAGGATCGAAACTTCAGCGGTATCCTCTCTCTACTCCACGGAACTGGACGGTCATTGAGGTTGAATTTAAGCGATATATTTATCGTAAATATTCCTCATCCACCAGAGTGCTCCATTCCATGTTGGAAGAGCATTGCACAAGCTTACAATGAACAAGTTACCTCATTTAGAGAGTGCTCAACCCTGAATAAGGGAGTGTTAATTATTGTGTCATCCACGGACAGCTGTTTTGTTGTATTACAACTCTTCAGTGTGACTATAGACAATCCATTACCCCATCCAGTATCACGAGGTAAGATCGAAACCTTAGCTTCAGAGGCTGGTATCCTCCCTCTACTCCACGGAACTAGATGGTCAGTAAGGTTGAATATAAGCGATATGTTTATTTATTGTATATATTCCTCATCCACTAGAATGCTCCATTCCATGTTTGAAGAGCATTCTAGAAAGCTTTATTGCTTTAAATGAGAAGCATGATAAAACAAAAACTTTTTCCCATTTTTTGCGTCACTTCAGTCACTTATTCCCCAATATCTGTTAATGCAATTCATGTAATTTTCCTCTGCGTTTTCTTTGTTCTATTGCTTCACACTTTGATACTATAGTACTATATTCAAATCTTCTTTGGTAGCAATCATCAGTTGTCTACCAAAAAACTGTTTCAAGGATCTAAAAACAAAGTAGATGTATCAAGACGGTACCCCAGCTGTGTTGATCAAACACCACCTTCTTTTCTGCTCTGATTCTAACGTATAGCTTATGTCAAACACGTAGTTTGTTATTTCATACAGGGTATCATCGTAATGTATTGTATATGGGTGTTATTTCATGCAACAAATCGCTACCATGGCTTATGGTAAGTGTGTCTTTAGTAATAGGGAGTTTTTGGGGTTGGCCTCCTCAATGTTATTGAGTCTATATGAGATGTTGCAAAATCTTCGGACAATCTAAACAACAGTCCGAACAACGTGGCTCATATACTATCACCGATGTTCGTTTGCCACAGACCTTTAGATGATTCCTGACCACTGACAATCCCTACTTCTCATTTTCCTGATTTTCGATGCTCAACAAACTGAGTGAAAACTTGACAAAATATGATAATACCCAATATAAAATAACAAACTACATTTATCATGAGACGGCCCTAAAAATAGTAAAATATAGCTATATAGTAAAATCATAGCTTATGGGGAGGTGGTGTTTGATCAACACTGCTGGGGAACCATGTAAATATAACTGTTTTGTTTTGAAATCCCCGAAACAGTAAAACGGTGAACCACTGGTGATCCCAACAAGAAAAACACACACAAAGTTACTACAATATCTAAATTTGAGTGGAATGTGAAATTCACTGAAAAAAAACTACATTAATATATATCGGGAAACTATTGAATATATATATATATATATATATATATATATTATTGTGACATCCACGGACAGCTGTTTCGATGTATGACATCTCTTCAGTGTGGCTATAGACTTTCCATTAATCCATCCAGTACCACGAGGCAGGATTGAAACCCTTCGCTTCAGATCCGGAGACCGATATCTTACCTCTGGGCTACGGAACTTGACGGTCAATAAGGCTGATTTTAAGCAATATATATTTATTTAAGCAGAAATTCCCCATCTACCAGAGCGCTCTATTCCTATGGAAGAGTATTCATGCATATCTAGGCAGCAATTTTCTTTTGAGCAAGAATAGTTCTTTGCCGATTCAGAATTTTTTATTAGTTTTTTTTGTTTGCGGATAAGTTTTATTTTCTCGTTGGGTTACAAGAATGTAAAACCACTTATTAACAATAACGAAAAATTAATGAAAAAAACATGAGTCAACAAAAACTATTTGTCAAGTACCCTAGGAATTTACATGCAATCACGCCCAAGAGCACGCATATACACACCCACATACACGCAATCACGCCCTTTCACACACTCATAAATATATATAGAGAGATAATAAAATAGATATTAGAACATGTACAGAAGAACTTCTATGGATTAATATTAAAAAAAATGCCCCAATAAATTAAGGGTCAGATTTTCTCATTTTTTTTTAATGCTTTACGCGACGCATTTTTTCATCAATGTGTGCTCTAGGACATAATCATTTTTAAATCAAAGTTAATATATATATATATATATATATATATATATATATATATATATATATATATATATATATATATATATCAGAACTAAGTCCTGCACGTCCTGATGACCCTAAAGGAATTATCTTCCTTGCTTCCAAAGCAAAATATCTGATGGTGAATTTATTTTCTACGGAAACCTTAATAGTGCCTTTATATATATATATATATATATATATATATATATATATATATATATATATATATATATATATATATATATAAACTCAAAAGGCACTATTATATATATATATATATATTCAAGCTTGGTTGATACAGGGTCAAACTGCACTCTTACTTTTCTTCCTACTGATGATGATTCCTGCAACTTTTGTCCAGTACATATAAGGGATAATTATGAAAATAATTCTTTTCAGTTTAAATGTATTTATTCATTTGAATGAAATAAGACATTGTGTGTTTTTAACGTACATCATTACGTGAGACTTGTCAGTTTGGCTAGGTCGTGAGAGATCCACCTATCGATTTTCTCAATTTTTTCTTGAAATAAAAATGGTTTTATAATTTATCCTGTAAAATAACAGTAGTTTTATAATCTGTATCATAAATCATAATTGTTTTATAATTCATATTGAAAAACTATAATCATTTTATGATCTATACTGTAAAATTCATCAACATCATCATTATCATCATCAGTCTTTTATCATTTTCCGTGGACATAGACCTTTCCCAGAATCAGCAACATTTCTCTATCATGGGCGGCACGGAGCCAGTATTTTCTGAATTTGTCTTGCTCATCTTTCCATCTTGTATTCTTTCAGCCTCGGCTTTACATGTGATCTCAGGGGATCCATGTGGTGAGACGTGATGTCCATCGGTTGTCTGCCATTCTTGCAACATAGCCTGTCGGTTAAGGTTTTTAATAGATTCTATGATGTCTCAGGCTCCTGTTGTCTTCCTAATATACTGTGCTGTCTTGTGATCTCTCCATGCGAGGTTGAATTCTTTCATGAACCCGTTGCATACTTCTCAGTTTGTGGATCTGTCTTTTGCTTAGGTTCCATGTTTCAGCCCCATTGGTAATTATCGGGATAATTCATTGATTAGATACTCTTCTTTTTAGGATTATTAGGATCCTCTGGTTTTTTAAATTTGAGCTTGCTCTGCTGAAGGTTTGCCATTCTGAAGTGATTCTTTGCTTGGTATCTTTTTCTTTCAAGGATCTCGTGGAGATTCGTTGTCTGAGGTAGATGTAGTGGTCTACTTTCCCTAGTTTTGCATCTTTGATTTTGACAGTTATGTCCTTATTCTGAATGAGATCATTGCACATGATTTTTGTTTCAATGAAGTTCATGTATAGACCGACTTTCTTCCTTTATTCCGTTCATCTAGCATTAGTTGAAGGTCGTGTAGGTTCTCTGCGAAAAGGACGATATCGTCTGCAAATCTGAGGTTGCTCGGATATTTACCGTCTATTCTGATTCCTCTCTTCCGCCAGTCAAAGTTTTGGAAGATCATCTCGAGGCAGGTAGTGAAGAGTTTGGTTGAGCTGGTATCACCTTGCCTTACTCCTTTTTGGAGCTGGAATGGTTCAGACTCTTTGTGTTGCCTGATGAAGGAGTTGTTGTAAAGTTACAATTATTTCATAATTTATATTGTAAAATTATGATTTTTTTAATAATTCATATTGTAAAATAACAATTGTTTTATGATTCATATTATTATAATATAATAATAATATAATTGTTTCGACTTCACAAATCAATATTGTAATTCATATGTTGGTCTAAAAAAGAATAAAGTACATTTTCTGTAGAAGATGAAAAATGCTTTATGTGACCTGGATAAAGATTAGAATAAAAGAAGGTTGCCCATACCAGATTTCTGAAAAATGTGAGGGTAGTTATTGTTACAGAGGAGAAATAAACTCTAACTGGCACTGGTCTTTAACAATACATATCCATGTAAACAAGTTTATGTGAGGGTGTGTCGGTCGAGGTATGTCTAAGTACACAAATATATCAACTTACTTATGTAGATATTGGTAGACACGGATGCGTGCCTTGCACTTTTATCAATTAATATTCGTGGATGCTCTGACATATTTCAAATCAGTGTCTCTCAATCTCGTACCACTGACGACCCCCCCTTTTATTAATATATTTGCTGACACTCAATTATTTTTCAATCTATGTTCATAAACGAGAAGATAAAATTAATACGAAATTTGAGACTGTTTGTCTGTGACAAACTTATCAATCTTTGTCTCCCCAGAAGACAAGTCGGATTACACAGTTGAATAGAGATTTGTAATCGGAACGATATATATATATATTCAGAAAATACAGGCTCCGTGACGCCCATGAGAGAGAATTCTGGCAAATCCTGAGGACGGTCTATGTACAACAACGGAGTTAAAAGACTGGTGATGATGATGATGATGATGATATATATATATATATATATATATATATATATATATATATATACGTTCACTAACTTAATACCAATTAACACACACACACACTCACACACACACACACACATATATATATATATATATATATATATATATATATATATATATATATATATATATATATATATAATCTAGAAAGCTTTACAGCCTTAAAGTCAAAACATTAAAAAAAAAATTCAAGAGACATTCTTGTGTCATTTCTGTCACTTATTTCCAAATATCTGTCAATGCAATTCATTTAATCTTTATTTACATTTTGAAACAAGGCTAACTTACGTAGATTACACTAAAAACGTTTTAAACGATGAGGGATCAGTAAGTAAAACAACAGATGTGACTCACCGTTAGCGTCTTTTCTATTGAGTGTTCACCCATGTGAATATTATATCCGTTGTATCGGCTTAAATCTCAAACTGCATGTACACCAACTTATGATATCATCTTTAAAAATACTGATTACATAGAAAAAAACTTCTTCGAGTCGATTCTCTACCAACATATTCAACTGAAGAGTGTGAAAATTATTTTCCAACAACCGTAAAGTTTATTTCTCACGTCGTGTAACATCGTTGTAAGTTCCATCGATTTTTTTTAAACACTTTTGATTTGATTATCAAGTAAAGTATTCTTATATACATGGCTGGAACGGAAAAGAAAATTATATGAATAGTAGCGGAGCAAGTTGGTCGGCTCGCCCTGGGGGAATCCATCAGGGGCAAATGACATCAGAATCCCTAAAAATTATTTTATACAGTTTTTTGGCAATCTTTTCTTCTAATAAAACATCCGTTTGTCCACACATTATATCTGGAAGTTCTCATGAATTCCAGTAAGAATTTTGTGGATGGGGTAAGCTATGGTTAAATTTGGGAGCAGATCAATGAATTTTTGATTGAGAGATATTTTCCCGCTCCCCCCATACATTGGGGTATATGCTTATGTATGTCCATACACTAACTCCAGAAGTTCTCAATGGACATTTAGGGTTATGCCATGACATTCAATTCTGGGAAGGGAGTAAGTTTTGAAAGGAGGTGGATGACAACATGAGTTACCGCCCAAGGTGACACCAACCATAAGCTCACCACCTTCTCTCTCACTCTCTCTTTCTGTGTGTGCATATATATATATATATATATATATATATATATATATATATGCAATGCTCTTCCAATATGGAATGGAGCACTCTGGTGGATGGGGAATATATACGTTAATAAATATATCGGTAAGATTCAAGTTAATGACTGACCTGTTCCGTGGCGCAGAGGGAGGATACCAGCCTCTCGATCTGAAGCTAAGGTTTCGATCCTACCTCGAGGTAATAGATGGGTAATGGATAGTCTATAGCCACACTGAAGAGTTGCAAAACAGCTGTCTGTGGATGACACAATAATATATATATGTCTGTTTATCAGTTTACGCATGTCGTCAAAAATGACTTTTTTTTTTGCATTTTCTAGATAATACAGATTAAGATTGGAGGGAGACTGGATTCGTGTGATTTTCAGTTGTACCACTTCGAGAGTTGTACAGTGTTGCTGACTACACGATCTGAGGCAGCTTTGAATCCTACAACATTGTCTCTGTGGTATTCATAATCAAAAAAAAAGAAAGAGAGAAAAAAGCATACTGAAAGGAGGGAACCCTTCGTTGGCTGCCAGACCTACTCCTGCAACAGTTACGCGGAAAGATTTCCTTGAACAGCTTGTTCAGACTCCAGTAATCTCTAATACAGAAATCACAGAGATCCACTTTCTCCCCTGTATACTCAGTTTAGACCGGTGTCCCAAACTTTTACGACCATCGAACCCACCATCTACACGCAGGCAAGGCTACCAATAAGACGATACCAAATGTACTAATACCACATCATGAAATGTACCAAATCTCCCCAAAACCTACCTAATCCATGGTTTATAGTTATATATTAAAACTCGCTATCACAGTTGATAATTGAACTACTGTAGTGTCAAAATTTGAAGTCATATAAAAAAAATCCATCAGAGAATAAATATGATCGCAATAGATTAGAAAATCGTGTAGAAATATCTAGACTCTGGAGAATCTAGATATTATTAATAAACCTGTCGAAATAAGGATTCTGCGCTAGGTTTATTGTAAAACAAAATTTCAAAAAAGCTTTTTTCCCCAAAATCAAAACCAGAAAAAGAAAAGGTCTTGCAGAGTTTGGATGCGAATTTTTGAATCTGTAGACAAAACTGTAGGGCCAGGACAGCTGGAACAAACAAATAAACACAAATGAAACCAACAAAGATACATATTAAATAGATTATAACCCTTCACCATCTTCGTTTGTTATTGTCGTTCAATTCAAAGTTTTGCAAGATATTCATAGTAAAATTAGACTAGAATATATCTGAAAAGATGTAAATCGTACTTAATATTCAATAGGCCCCTCCCAACGTTCATGAACCCCTTTTCGACTCCTTGGCATTTATCGAACCTTTGATTCGTTCGATCATCCCCAGGGGTCGATATCGACCTCTGTTTTAGACTGAACGTCAAGGACTGTACTGGATTGAACATCGATTTTCTTCATTCTGAAATCGCGCTACAAATCCTGTTTTTCATGACCATGAATCAATGGCTGCCAACAATAACTTACATTCAGATTTCAATGCATTTCAAGGTGAAATATTTCGCAATGTATTTATCATAACGCAAGGAATAAGATCCCATTCAAAACCTGTGACGTTGCTTACACAATTTTCGATAGCATTTGGCAAAATTCGTTTCCAATCATTTAAAGGAAGAATAATGTAAACCCTTTCATCATCATCATCATCATCATCATCATCATCATCATCATCATCAGTAGTCTTTTATCGTTTGTCATTCACCAAACCTTTCTATCATAGGCGTCGTAGAGCCAACACATTCTTAATTCGTCTAGTTTGTCTCGCCATCTTATATTCTGCTGGCCTCGGTTTTACATGTGATGTCTGGGAATCCACGTGAGTCGTAATGTCCAACAGTTGTCTGCCATTCTTGCAAGATGACCAGACTATTGCTATTTGAGTTTTCTCGTGAATTTTATGATATATCAGACCCCTTTTTTTCCCCAATATACTGAACTATCTTGTGATCTTCCCATGTGATGTTGAGCACAAATCTTTCATGTGCATATTGTATGGTTTTTAGTCTGCGGGCCAGTTTCCTGGTTAGGTTTGAGCTAAAGAAACTCTTTGAAAATGGACACCCACCGGTCTTGATATATTTCTGTTGGTATTCAAGGAGTTTGTATCCATTTTTGTTCCCTTTTAGTTATAGGTCATAACTCTAGACCTTTGAAATTAGATCCTAAAGAAATGTTTCCGTTTATCAAATTGGTTTTTCTCGAGTCACATTTTTATTCTATTTCCAAAACTGATTAAGAAGAAAAATCATGTCCTAAGAAAAGAAAAAAGATATTCCTCTTCCTTTACCGACTCTCTCTCTCTCTCTCTCTCTCTCTCTCTCTTTATTCTCCTTTTTTATAGATGAACAAATACAAATTTGGCCAGAATTATCAAGTTTTTGGTATCCATTCATTCATTCATTCATGAAGCAATTTATAAACATTCTGTCGGATCATATATTCATTTTCTAATAATATAACTGTTGCAGTGAAAGAAACAAATAGAGCAGACGTAGACCATGGATGAGCAAACATAAGAATTTGGAGTTAAAACAGTTATCTCGGCATTTGCATAACAGCTGGCTGTTTAGCTCAATGGTAAGAGCAAACGAAGTATATATATATATATATATATATATATATATATATATGCACACATGACTTTACTCTGATGCCATGATAATATAACTATTTTGTTTTTAAATCCCCAAAACTATTACATGGTAAACACGATCAATGATACCAACAAGAAAATTTACACATAGTTACCATGATATCTAACTGATTAGAGCTATCATCATCAGGCAGCAATTGCTTGGACGGGTGCTGAGCGTAAGAATTACCAGCCGAGTTCGTCACCCATGTGAATTTAAAGGGGTTATAATTCAATTTTTAAATATTTAATGAGAACCATTTCTGTCACACTTATATAAACTTAAGTGTCCTTTATTTTAAAATTGTGCAACAAGAGCCATGTCTTTCACGCCAATGTTGACTTGAAAGGCCTCTATTTATGAAAATATATATCTCGAACAAGAGGAATGCAAAACGTCATAAAGGGGTGAGCGAGATGGGTTGGGGGCAACTAACGGAATTTCTTATTTACAAAGGAATAATTGGTCAGGGTTGAACACTTCTCAAACATCCTTTCAAACAATATATCAGTTTTCAACTAGTATTATACAAATACTTATATCATACAATTTTTGTACACTTCTGATAAGAATCAGCTGAGCAAGGTTTCGTCGTCTACTGTGTGATAATTATAGAGGGCCAACATTAACTGCTGGACGGGTATCATAGACCATCAACCAAAGCTGTCAACATCCTCAGGGTAAAGATCAGCATAGGTTTCTTCAGTTTTCAAATTGGTTTGGCTGGGTATTGAAGTATGTGCACCTGAAAAAAATTGTTTCTCTCGACAAACTTGAAAAGATTAGTTCTTTGGAGAAAAATTTGCCAATGTACGTTTACTACTTTCTCTCATTGAAAACTTTTAATTATATATATATATATATATATATATATGTGTGTGTGTGTGTGTATGTGTGTGTGTGTGTCTCTGTGTGTGTGTATGAAGTCTCCCCCCTCTGCAAACATATTTTTAGCGGGGATTCTATTTACAATGTAAGTTTATGCTATATTGGCCCTGTCTTTATGCCTGCCATCATTCACACTAATCTCAGACTTCTTTATAGTGATCACGTACGTTCTTTTTGGAAATTCTCAACAGAAACTGTCACTAAATTGTTGGCATGGGTTTCTCCACTTTCCAAGTGAATCTGGCTATATAATGTAGGTGTCGCACGTGTGTGCAGCACCATTGGAGTCAGAAGGTTGAAAATTAGACACTCTATAAACTCCTTATCTTGTTTTAAAAAAGGTTTTAATTCCCTTTCAAAATGAGTTATCAGTGACGGACCCAATTCACAATCTAATATCACGCTAAATTGGTCCCTTAGCTTGTGTTCAGCAGAGTTGTCACACTTTTTTTTTGTAAATTCGGACTGTTTAGTGATTACTGCCCAACAAAAGGTGAGAGAAGTAACTTATTTATTGATTGCTGCTTTCCCTCCAATTCTTTTTTCAAACGATCATCGCTCAACAAAAGGTGAGAGAATTAACTAATTCATTGATCACTCCTTTTCTCCAATTTATTTTTTCAATTGATCACCACCAACGCGACATGCTGCCAAAAGACATTGGTCATGCAACGGCTTTCATTGAGTGACCAACCAAACCTGTTTACCTTCTTAATAAGATCGAGACGTTCTAATTGACACTGAAATTACAGATGTATTTATGTTCTACTCTTGAGCACAGTGTTAATTATTAATGTATCGCATTGTCCTCAATACGGAATGCCGAGAGGTTGATGACACAAAGACAGATGGTCTCGTTTTCAACATCTTTTTGTTGTGACAAGTTTATTAATAGTATATGTAATGATACTCTTGTTGGGATCAACAATGCCCATTCATCATTGATATGGCAGTTGCCTTCGTGTTGCACCTTTCTTTTTTATAATGGAAGGATTTCATCAATTACAAATTAAATACATATATCAATATCAAATACTGATATCGGTCAAAACGAGAGGATAGGCCCAACTGCCATTTGTACTTCGGTAACCAAGTAAAAGAACAACAACAACAATAACAACAACAATGAAAAGTGTGAGTTATGCCTTTACACTGGCTATGGTTTCAGCTGTGTCTTCTCGAACCATACACATTAGAGACTGTCAACCAAAACTGTCAATAGAACTGTCAAAATATTTTTCCAGTTTTAAAATCGGTCCTACAGAATATATATATATATATATATATATATATATATATATATGTGTGTGTGTGTGTGTGTTTGTGTGTGTGCATGTGTGTGTATCACGCGAACAGGCCGTACTAATGATGTTAGAGCATTGGAAATTTTAACATCTACTCTCTTATGTTTACTGGAAACGTTTTCGTTTAGGATTTTTTTTACTCCCCCCTCCCCCCAGAAGGTTCTTGTAGGTGGGGGTCAGTTTGTAATTTAAGTTTATCCTAAATTGTTCCCTTGTTTCCCTTGTTGGTTTCATGAAAATTCAGATATTTTTTCAGTAATTATTGACCGACAAAAGACGAATCAAAAAGTTCTAATTGATCACCTCCACCACGATGCGCTGTCAGGCGATGGTTTCTATCGAGTAACTAACCAGACCTGTTATATATTAGTTCCTATCCCGCCTGTTTGTGGTAAGTGAACTAGACTGAGAGGCAACAAGCACCCGAAGCGTCTGCACTCACCTCACTCTGGTTGCATCTTATCATAGAATACCAGAAGTAATATCGAAAGAAAGAGAATTGCCGTTTCTAAAAGAAACTGCCCCAAAATGAAACCCAGACAAATCTTCAAAACATGGCTTAGGATAAGCTACACCTTACATCAACTGAACTAATCTCTGTGTGTGTGTGCACAGGCACGTATGAGTGTGTGTGTGTGCGTGATTACTCGACAACTGGCCATTGTACAATGTTGATATTAGCTAGATACATAGGTCAGCACCAAAGGTAGTATCAAGTTTTGAATTTATTTCTGATCAGGAGTTCTTCTAAAATCTAATAAAAATAAAAACAAAATCAAACATCACAGGTTTTTTTCTTCATAGTTTCTATAAACGAACTCCCTCCGCTCTTTAGAATTGTCTAAATCTAGATATAAAATATCTAAATTGGCAATTGATCTATATCTAGATATCATCATCATCCTATCCTCATCATCATTCTTTTAACATCCTTCGTTGAACATAGAACTTCCCCACGCTATGCCATACTCCCTTATCATGGGCGTCGCGGATCCAGTACTTTCTAAATTTGCCTAGTTCGTTCCTCTATTTAATAATCTGCCGGCCTCGGTTGCACATGTGATCACGAGGTATCCATGTCGTGCGTCGCAATGTCCATCAGAGTATCTAGATTTGCAATTGATTGAGATGTAGGTATAAAATATCTACTTTGGCAACTGATTTTAATCTAGATATAGAATATCTAAAATCGGCATCATTGAAGTAGACTAACAGATATACCCCGAAACTTCCGTACAACAATGGGAATTTTTTTTATGACATTTATAGCAGGCTGCTCTATGCTCAATAAAGTCTGGACCCTTCCAAAGGTGCATATTTGGAAGGGGCACAACCTTAGTCTTGTTAATTTACTTTATACCCTCCAATCATTGACCATATCACCAGAACTCCGAAGGAAATTAGAAGCAGTAGAAATTAGGTGGTAGAAGAATGCAGAAAATGATACATGGAGACAGTACATCCCCGCCCGAAAAAATCACTGGGAATATGAAATGAAATGAAAACAGCCCAAAAGTGACTGAATGGTTTTAAACTTTCATATCTTGTTCAGCTTTGATTATTCTCTGATTGTTTTTGCTTGCAAATATGATATAAAAACATAGAAGATCTAAATAACCGATGCCCTCTTTTTTTCAACTACACAAATTCCTGTTCTTTCAATAATGATATGCATAAGATTCCGAAAAATATCTGTTCCTTGGTCACTTATTTCATCTTAGATATTTTCCCTTAACTCCTGTACTGTCCTTGATTTGATAACATGGACCTTATCCCTCAAATAATCCCAAAGGGAAAAAACTGGCGATCATTGTAGCCAATTAAATATTAAACCAACATCCTTATTTTGTTTTATTTAATTCTAGTTCGTTACTCAGTTGTGTACTTTTCCATGATGAATTATAAAGTGTTTCTTTATATAACTGGGAAAGGGGAAAACAAAATACAATAGAAAATGGTCATGATTGTTTTAAATCCCTTCACAACCTTTACACAACCCTATTGTCGGCTTGGGAAATGCACTCGATTGAATATGATTACTGTAACCCTTGCATTGTAGATATGATAATAAAAAATGTATATCTTTAGTATATATGAACTTATTCGATTTATCAGAATGAAATAAGTCCCTTGAGTATTTGTAGCATGAACTTCTGTAGATATGCACGACGTATCAGTTTGGCTCAGTCTATAAAGGGGATGCCTACTGATAACTTGGTCTCGATTCCGCATCACGGTCGGGAAATCTTAATTTTATAGATCGGCTTGGTTTAAAGCGAACGGAAAAGACAAATAGGGGAGAGTCTGCTCCCTTCAATTCGACGAGGACTGTTGTTGTTATTATTGTTGTTTCGATGGGAAAACAAACTTTATTATTTTTTATTGGTAATATTCCGTCGTTGCTGGTTACGCAACTTTCAATTGTAATGACGAGAATGACAAAAACGATTCTTAACAAAAGATTTTCTGATGTGTTTTGCAACTTGGTTGGAAAACGGTCTTGACCAGCCGAAACAAAACATCACCAATTATAATTAGAGAGTATTACGTTCGGCAGAAGAAATAAACAAAGACACACACACACATATATACATCCATCCAATCCATGTATGTATCAGGATGATGCAAAAGAACTAAGAAACGTGAAAGTGTACGAGACAACATAGACACTGCTAGGGGTCATTCGATGTGGGGGAGCCGAGATCACCCAAGCGTGCGATGCGCCAATAACCTGAAAAAAAGAATGTATTTAATAATTCTTTTGATGTAACCAAGACTTTCCATTTGTCATTGGGACAGCACATCCTATCGGATTCTCATTCTTTTTTTAGAGATGGGTCTATTAATACATTTAAAAAATTTATTGATCCAACTACAGAACTCCATTCATCATTGAAATGCCAGGTGCAATTGTGTTCCATATCTTTTTGAACGATGGGGTTCGTTTTTTTTTCCTTTTAGAAACCGTCAACCAAAACTGTCACCATAGGTTTTTTCAGTTTTTAGGTTGTTCTGACTGGTTATATATATATATATATATATATATATATATATATATATATATATATATATATATATATGTTTCACGCGTATTAGCGGACTGAGAAAAAAATCAAAATTATTGTTCTTCATTCTGTCTAGAAAAGAACAGTGTTTTTGTTTTTTAGCACCCTTCCCAGCTTCTTTTGAGATGGGAGGTCAGTTTACAATGTAATTTTATGCTAAATTGGTTTCTTGGTTCGTTGTTTCTTTTTCTGTATTTTTTTTCCGGACTTTTTAATTATCCCTAATTTTTCATTCACTGCTCGTCCTATCCCGAAAAAAAAAAAAAAAAACGAAAATTTTTTTGTAATTTTTCAAATTCCCTGTCCGAATAGATTTTCAGTCGGGTGTCTAATTTGCAGTCTAAGTTTATGCTAAAATTGTCGCTTGGTTTGTGTACGGCAGCGTTATGCTTTTTTTTTTTTTTTTTTTAGAAAAAAATCGGACTTTTTTGGTGATCATAGACCAACAAAAGGCGAAAAAAGCATCTTTTCTTTTTCATGCAACATCCCTTTCTTCAATTCTTTTAATTGATCACCCCCAACACGGTAGGCTGCCAAACGACATTGGTCACATTACGGTTTCTATTAAGTGACCAACCAGACCCGTTTTTAATATATTTAATGATTCTCTCGATGAAAGTTCGAGTATACATTTATCATTGAAATATCAGATGCCACATCTTATAAAGCGATGCGTTTATTAATAGTACATCAGATATTTTATTGATGGGACTAACAGATTCCATTCATCATTACAATGCCAGGTGTCCCTGCCGCCCATATCTTTTTCAGCAAGGGATTTATTAATAGTACTTGTAATGTCTCTGTGGTGTAACCCCAAAAATTTCATAACGAAATCGAAAAGGTGACCTCACAGCCATTGGATTGAGGGCCTGATATTGAAACCCCCCAAGTCCCTTGGCCTGTCCGTCATCAAGGTGACCCACCAAGAAATCAAGCACTCTTTCAACCTTCCCCCAAGGCACCTTGAAGTACAAGTGCAATATAAAATTAATAACAAAAAGAAATCCTATTTATCATAAAAAGTACACGTATAATAGTATTATATAGAAGTTACTTAGCAGGGGATTTCTTTGTAGTATCCCAGAGGCATAATCATACCATCAAAACTCCAAATCCATAACCATATATCAAAAATTACAAAAAAAGACTACAAAATAACTGGAATATTAGGAAGCCGATTCTATTTCCTTGATATTAAAAAAATTACAATCAACAACACTCGAAAAAAAGGAATATGAGGAGACATAATACAAGCATTAAGAGTAATAAAGGGCATCGACACAATCCAGCACAGGAAAAGATCTTTAAAATAAAGAAAAGAAACAATATATAAAAAGCATTGCAGAAAAAAATTCAAGATGGAGTTCCTCTCACAAAGACTGTTGTCAACAATTACAACCAAATAAATGGATCAAAATCCAGGAATAAAAGAAGCCGAAACAGTGAACAGCTTTGAAAATAAATAAGACTATTACACAACCAACAAAACAAAAAACAAATAAAAACTTGACAAATGACCAATAATAAAACACTTCAAGAGAAAACGAGATACGAGCTCAAATATATATATATATATATATATATATATATATATATATATATATATATATATATATATATATATATATATATATATTCCTTTTGGCAAACAAACCACTTTGTTATTTTTAATTGGTAATATTCCAGCATTGCTGGTCACGCCACTTTCAATTGTATGACGAGAATGACGAAAACGATTCTTAACAAAAGATTTTGTAAGTTTTCGTTTTTCTGTTAAAAAAACAGTCTTAATCAGCAAAGCCAAAATATCACCAATTATAATTAGATAACGTATCACTTTCGGCGGAAGAAAAACACACATACACACACACACACACACACACATATATATATATATATATATGTATATATATATATATATATATATATATATATATTTATATATATACTTATTATCATAGTGCTGCTAAGAATAAAATAGAATGAATTTTATTTCATCAAGTACACAATGAAAAATTAATTATCAAATATTTTGATAATACAACATTTGGCCAAGAGGGTACTAACTGGTCTCACAAGCATCCACAACCAGTACAATACATATACAGAATATTTTTCAATTTATTCAAATTTCAGGAATATTCCATAAACAAGAATTAAAAAATAAAAACAAAATTAAAAAAAAAACAATGAATAAAATAGAAAAAAAATATATATCAAAATCTGAAAAATTTCTAAATGTTTTTTGTATTTACAATTGAATTACAATGTTTTTACAGAAGAGACCGTTACTCATTAAATAGTTTTTCTTACGGGTTGATAATTCAATTTCTACAAAATGTATTTATAAAGTATTCTTTGGGGATTTTTTGAAAACTATTTCTTCTTAGATCTATCAAATATATTTTTAGGAAAAGATTTTTATGAAATCATTCCAAGCTAATATTGCTTTCTGTTTAATTGGATTTCTCCCATATTTTTCGGTAATAAGGGGGTCATAAAAGCAATTAACCTCAAATACGTGCAAATATTTTATTTGCAATATATCTTATCCTTTTTATGTAATATTAAGATAAGTTCTTTTCATATAAAAAATTCTTCAGATTGAGGCTGCAAGTGCCGAGGTTTCGAATCCATTTCTTGCTTTTTCGATACCTGTCTTGGTTTCTGGGGTTTCTCTTTATAATTTAATGAAATCTAAGTTTTTGGTCACGTATCACGGTTCCTCAAGTTTTTTTTATTACTCGAATCTTTATAGAACATACTTACCGACATAGCAGTTCCTTCATCAGGCTGCATAAAGACTCTGAGGCCTTTCAATTGAAAGAAGGCGTGAGACAAGATCAGCTCACCCAAACTCTCCACGGCCTGGCTTGAGAGGATTTTCCAAAATCTAAACTGGAACCGCAAGGGAATCAGAATAGACGGCAAATACGTAAGTAACCTCAGATTTACTGACGACTTCTTCCACTTTGCTGAGAACCTACTTGATCTCTGAATAATGATAGACAAACTAAATAAAGAAAGCAAGAGAGTTGGCCACTGCATAAGCTCCAAGCAAAACGCTTGTCCTGTATAACAAACGTGTTGAGGACAATGAATCAAGGATCGAAATCGAAAACGCAAAGCTGGAGAAAGTAAACCTCTACTTTGGACTATGAAATCTATTTGATTCTCAAAAGGAGAAGAAATCAGGCGTATATTGACCTACCAAGCTTCTGGTAGAGTAAGATCGACTTTCAAGAACAAGGAAATCCTGCTGGTGCTAAGAAGAAGGGTCTATAACCAATACATTATCTAGATAGCCATATATGGAGCTGGACCCAGGAATCTAACCAATAAAATGACCCTTAAACGGAGAGCATCACAACGTGCACATGAGAGAATCAGAAGACAGCTCGGTATATTGGAGGAAAGGCGGAAGTCTGAGAAATTATAAAAAACATTAGAAAACTCGAGACAACCACTTGATATCACGACTCACGACATGGTTCCCCAGAGATCACATGCGAAATGGTGGCTGGCAAAAAGTAAGATGGCGTGACAGGTGAGACAAATATAGAAAGTGCTGGCTTTGCGAGACCTATAATTGAGGGGTCTGGCGAAACCGTCACGGGACCAAAATCCTTAGGTAGTATGCTGTGTTTGGGTGATCAATAAAAAAAATTGGAGAAATTGGTGATCAATGGATAATTCACTTCTCCATTTCCATTATCACATCTCAGTCCCGCGAGGCAGAATTGAAACCTTCACTTCAGACCTGGAGGCCAGTATCCTACTTCTGGACTACGGAACTGGTCAGTAAGGCTGAATTTAAGCCCTAGGTCTATTTACACAGAAATTCCTCTTCCACCAGAGAGCTCTATTCCTATGGAAGAGCATTGCATAAGCTTATGATGTTTGTGTGTGTGTACGTGTGTGTGTGTGTTACGTTAAATCGGTGAGATTGCATGTTAGGCAAAGTTTTAACTTTAACAAAAATATAGATGAATAGGAACTTTAAATTTGGTCAAAACTTCATTTAATCAAAACAAGGTTATAAAACAACTATTTTTAAGATTGAAAGTGTGTTTGTGTAATCAAAATGAAATCTGAGATTTTTTTTACAAGAAATCTGTAAATTTCGACGTTCAGGCTATTTTGCCGTATTGGCGAAGCACATACACCTGAGAGCCATGGCGTACACGTTTTCAGGTGTCAACCTGCATTTTTAAATACCTATAAACATTTCTGACATGTCTTTACGTGCATCTTCATAATGGTGCAAAGGGCGTTTTCCTCTTGATATTGTGATGCGAATATGATTCGGTTTCGGTTCCTTTCAAATGGAATTAGTTCGAATTGAAGGGGTTTTGTTAGGGATATAAAACTTCTGTTCTCCCCTCCATCCTGTCCCCTCTGAAAAATCATGTAGTCCTGTATTGTTATGCAGTGATATATGAAAATTGCATCACGGTAAATCTTTTATCCGTACTGTGTACATGGTTTCTCTCTATCTCTGCCTGTCTCTGTCTCCCTTTGTTTTTAAGTCTATTTGTCTGTCTGCTCTCTCTCTCTCTCTCTCTCTCTCTCTCTCTCTCTCTCTCTCTCTCTATCTATCTATCTATCTATCTATATACATATATATACATAATTTGAACTGTAGAGAGTGAGACGGACTCAGGTGTGAAAGTGTATTGAAGTTAGGTTTATTGATCTGTAAATGTTTTCATTGATGGTCTAGACATGTTTCGGAAGGTATTCCTATCTTCGGTAGTATGCACTGTGTGTGTGTGTGTGTGTGTACCTTTAGAGGTAATAAGTTTGATGTGGAACATGAGTCCAACATCAGGAGCTTTGCCTTGTGAGCGGAAAATGGTATCCCATCTGCTAGGGGCATCCTGTTGTGTGAGAGGAAGTTCAGTCTGTGATGAAGTCCGTGGTGTTAGCAGGAGCAGTAGGTCTTGGAGAGGACATAGGGTGTCAGGGTAGGAAGGAAGTGCTTTGGTGTTAGATTGTGTGGGTAGGTTAGGGATTAAGGATTTATGGAACTACTTAGGTTTCAACCTTACAGGTCATCGAAAATATGTTGGTTCTGATTTGTGTAACTAGGGTAGTGGCTGTTATCGGGCTGAGTGACTTTGAAGTTCCCTGTATAGGATGTATCTGAGGGTGTGGGCAAGATGTGGATGCGTTAGTAGGAGGTTTATGATTTAGAGATCTATGGTATTATGGATATACATAATTCAATATGTATGTGATTTAAAATATATATGATTTAATATATATATATATATATATATCTGAGTGAAATGACAGTTGAGAAGATCTTGTTGCTTACAAATGAGTTGTCTTAGTTCATTTGATGTTTCGCCAGTTCAACCTGGCTCCTTTGGAAAAAAGGTGACGACGAAATAATTGCATGTTATGTAGAGTCCGTGTCTGGTGGTGGGCGGTTTCATGAATCAATAATTGAATTGAGTGGATCTTGAGGGTTTTGAGAAAATCAGATGATATGTTTTGAATCTGTAGTGATCTTTTGTCAAAATGTCTGTCAGTGCCTGTCTCTTCAGCAGCACAGCAAATTCAAAACGGGAAATCACTTTTTCCAGAAGAAGAAAAGTTGAACTGCCGAAACGTCAAATTAACTAAGAAATCTCATTTGTAAGCAGCAAGGTATTCTGAATCGTCATTTCTTTTCTTGTTATATATATATATATATATATATATATATATATATATATATATATGTATGAATTTTAATCCACATCAATACACCAACCATATATGTATGAATATGAATTGCATTATATCATATTGAAACTGTATTTTAAATGATCTCCCATTATTACACGGTGAATGTATCATTTGGCCCACCAACGTAAATTGAATTAACAATCAATGAGAAAGGGGCTGCAGTGAAAACCTGTGACTGACAGGGTATCACATTCAAGGTAGCGTTAATATAATTGTCCATATTCAAAGAAACAAATAGAACAAATATAAACAGTGAGTAAACAAAATTAAAATTTGGAGATAAAACAGTTGATATGACCTTTGCTTATCGGATACCTTTTAGCTCAATGATAAACGCAGTGCTACGTTGAAGCAGTTACCCTATCGGTCGCTGGTTCGATTCCTGCTGCTGTCCCATTTTCTCTAATCGTTTATTCTATTTACGTTGTCTTGGTCGAATGATACATTTACCGTGCAACAACGGGAGCTGGTTTCAAGCAGAGTTTCAATATGATATAACGCAATGAATAGTCATATTCATACAACATAAACTTTCCTTTCGATTTTTAAAACAACTGTGCTAATTCATCTATTCATTTTTAGCCTTATACTAAGAATGAAAATATCCAAGAACGATGACTCAAGTCCCTTTGCTCTATAGAATTCATGCAATCGTGCATTTGACTTACATTTACTGATTTGACACAATGAAATCCAAAATGTGGAATGGGTTAAATATTCTGCAGGTGAAATTTCTTGTGTAGAAATAAAATATCTGTGTAATGATGTGGGAACTGCTACGCGTAAAGGACAAACAATATCGTGAGAAAATGCAGTGAGACATTGTCTGATCTTTTCATGCCAGATTTGAGATACCCACTTACTTAGTTTAGAATCAACTACCACAGTCAGAACAAGCTTTTATCATTTTATTGCAATTTGGAGACATATTTGTAGATTTGATCGGAGACGTTTCGTCAGGTGTGTCCACACATTCCGCTGACGTCATTAAAATAACATATTCCGCACATTTTCTTTACTAGTTATGATGTCATAATAGGATGTTTCATGTCAGTATTTGTGTATCTATGATAAAACCAAAATAGTCCCCCATCCAACACTAACAAAATAAAAACGCCAGGCATGGCCATTTACGATTTCAATTTTAAATAACACTTGTAGAATATTTCCCTATCAAAATGTCTTACGAGTATGAGTTTCAATTGACTTAAAGTAAGACCACTTGTTGTAGTTGATTTTGCTGTTGTTGTTTTGTTGTTGTTGTTGTTGTTGTTGTTCTTCTTCTTCTTCTTCTTCTTCTTCTTCTTCTTCTTCCTGCTATTACTACTACTACTACCACCAACTGTGAACACATTGTTGAACTTATGGTTCTTGGTTTCATTTCAGCGCATATCCGATACATTTTCTTTTTTTAGATTTGACCAAGAATCCATTTTCAAAGATTTCAATACAGTCCTTGAGATATATTCGTAAAGTTCTCATTTCAATACGAATTGGGTACAAAGTTTTGAAACATTTTTTAGATGTGTCTGCACATTTATATTAATCGCTTTTTGGTCGGTCTCTTGGTCCGTCCTGATGGCGTTAAATAACAGAAAGTGTAAGTAAGAAGTTTTGTGTTTTAATTACGATTATGTCATATACTGTGCTCAAATGGCAATGGGCAGGCCATGTTGCAAGAATGAAAGACAACCAATGGACATCACGTCTCACAACATGGATCCTCAGAGATCACATACGAAACCGAGTCCGACAGAAGACAAGATGGAGGGATGAACTAGACAGATTCAGGAAATCCTGGCTCTGCGACGCCCATGATAGAGAATTGTGGCGAATCCTTGGAAAGGTCCATGTCCAACGACGGACGTTAAAAGACTGATGATGATAATGATGATGATGGTGATGATGATGATGATGATGATGATATCATAAGAGGTGTGACGTCACTGATCTATTCAGATCTATTCGAATCAATTCATGATGTATCAAACGTTTTTTTGTTTTTTTACAGTGTTGCAAAGATCTTTTTGTTAGTAAAAACTAAAACTATCTGCAAAAATGCCTAAAATCGTCTAAACCTTTCAATTTCAAGCTAACTTTACAGCTAAAAATGGTATATAAATTTATTCAAAGCCTATTTATCAAATAAAATAACCGTACTGGAAGATAAAAATTATACACTTACTTCAATTTAAAATCATTACTATTTTTTTTTTTTTTTTGCAAGGTACATTCCGGGTGAACCATCCTCACCATCTTCTCCCCCCCTCCTCCTGATATAACTACCATATTCGAAAATGCTATTACTCCTTCGTCCGGAATTCCTTTGGAATCGGTGATCATAGATGTAGACTCCAGGAAGATGGACGCATTGATGAATTCATGGTTGTCGCTTGTTTTTTTAGGGGATGTGCTTCTTACACAATTCGGGGATATTTTTTTTTAAGTTGATCCTTAATGTTTCAGACATTTCAACATGTTTCGAGAATATATTGTAAATTTGATCAAAAAACAATTTCTTCATTTTTCCCTGCAATTTGGAAACAGATATTGATTTTCATCATTTTATCGTTCGGAATGGCATAATTATTCCAATCTATCTTCGTTAATCTTTTTACGAAATTCAACCAAGAAGTTGTGTCAGAATAAGACTATTCTTTCATCAAAGCAACACGAATCTAATGCACTTTGAATATTTTTAATTGATATTCCATCAGAATCCTTCACGAAACGAGAGCGGATGTGTCAGAACAAAAACATTCTCTTTTCAAAGCAACACACACATCATCATCATCATTATCATCATCATCATCATCATTATCATCCTCATCAGTCTTTTAGTGTCAGCTGTTGGACATAGACCATACCTGAGATTCTTCATACCTCTTAGTCTGGATCGTTCAATAATTTTAATTGATTATCCCTGAGAATACTTCACGAAATCTAACTTGGAGGATATGTTATACTTAAACAACCATTTCTCCTGCAAACAATAACAAATCACCACACTTTTAACAACTGGCAACAGTAACTGTCGACTAAGTCAGCATCAACAATGTGTTTTTCAAGCAACACTAAAGCAAGCTCAACCTTCAAAAATAAGAAGATCCCAATAATCCTAAAAAGGAAGGTGTATAACTAATGCATCCTCCCAATAGTCACTTATGGAGATGAAACATGGAACCTAATCAAGAAACAGATCCACAAATTGAGAACCATGCAACATGCAAATGAAAGAATAATGCTGGGCCTCACATGGAGAGATCACAAGACAGCACAGTACATTCGGGAAAAGACAGGAGTCAGGGACATCATAGAATCCATTAAAAATCTCAAACGTCATTTGAAATCTTGACCAAGTGATCGGTAGGCAGCTTTCTTATCAATGTAGCCAAGTTTTATCAATTCTTGGCTCACCACAAAAGTGTTATAAATTAGTATTTATATATATATATGTATATATATATATATATATATATATATATATATATATATATGTGTGTGTGTGTGTGTGTGTGTGTGTGTGTGTGTGTGAGTGTGTGTGTGTGTGTGTGTGTGTGAACTAATGCTCTCTTATTCAGGTTGAGCACTCTCTAAGTGAGGTAACTCATTCATTGTAAGCTTATGCAATGCTCTCCCAACATGGAATGGAACACTCAGGTGGATGAGGAATATATACGATGAATAAATATATCGCTTAAATTCAACTTCACTGACCACCCAGTTCCGAGGAGTAGAGGGCAGATCAGCCTCTGGGTCTGAAGATAAAGTTTCGATCCTACTTTGTGGCACTGGATGGGATAATGGATAGTCTATAGCCACACCGAAGAGTTGTAATACAACGAAACAGCTGTCTGTGGATGACACAATAATATATATATATATATATATATATATATATATATATATATATATATATATATATATATATATATATATATGTAGAGAGAGAGAGAGAGAGAGTGGTTTTTGACCTTGCAGAAGTTATGTTTAACTGTGCACTGGTTCTGATGTGAGGAAATTTCCTTGATCCGTCTAGAGATTTATTCAATTCTCCCTCAGCCTATTGACCACCCTTCAACAAAGTTTATAAGAAATTGATTGAGAACTTTCGGTAATACTGCGGCGATGAACAGACTGATGGACAGGCATGAGTGGATACTTCTGCCAACGAAGGTAAAATATGAGGAAAAACAGGAGCCAAAAGTGAAATCTGAAGGGGAAAAGAAAAATGTGCAGAAAGATTATTCAATTGATAAGAAGAAGAGAAAGAAGAAGGGGGTAGTGACAAAGAAAAAAAGAACGGAGAGAAACGAAAGAAACCAGGAAATAAAAAAAGGAAGAAAAAAAAGAAAGAAAGAAACAGAAACATAGAAAAGAGAGAGAAAATGATATCTAAGGGAAGAAAAATCTAGGAAAAAAAGAAGAAACATCCAGAAAAGAAGAAATCAAACGAAAGGTGGGTAAGAAAGGAAGACTGGAAGAAAGAAAGAAAGAAAGAAAGAAAGAAAGAAAGAAAGAAAGTAAGACCTCAATGAGAGAAAACTAGAGAAGAAAGAAAGAAAGAAAGAAAGAAAGGGAGAAGAAACTAGTTTTTGAAGAAATCATCATCAAGAAAAAAAAATTGAGCAAAGGAAAAAGAAAGACCGAGAGAGAGAAAGAAAAAAGAAAGGAAGAAAAGGAGAAAGGGAGAGAGCATAAGCAAAAAAAAGAGAGAGAAAAATAAGAAAAAAGAAAGAAAACCCAGACTCTAAAGAAATGAATTTCTAGAACGAAAGACAATGAACAAGAGAAAAAGGGAGGAAGATCTGTCTAGAGAGAAATAAGAAAAAAAGAAAAAAGAAAAACAGGAGAGAATTTGAAGAAAGGAACGTCTACAAGGGATGAAACAGGACAAGAAAGGAAGAAAGAAAAAAAGGGAGATTGATAGATAGAAAGAAAGCACAGACCACGGAGAGCGAAGAACATGAAAAAAGAAAGAAGGAAAAAGAGGGAATGGAGTCTGAAGAAAGAAATCGTGCAATGGAGGAAGGAGAAGAAAAGGAAAGGAACCACAAAGAAAGAAGAATTGACCAAAAAGAAAGAATGAAAAGACGGAATATACTTTAGAGAAAGAAACACCTAAAAAAAGAGAAATCGAGCCAGGAAAAAAGCGTAGACCACAAGGAGAGACAGAAAGAAAGAGAGAAGAGAATAGATTTTAAGAAAGAAACGTTTAAAAGGAAAGAATTCAAGCAAGAAAGGGTGAAATCAAGCCGGAAAGAAAGAAAGAAACGAAGAAACAAAGAAACAAAGAAAGAAAAAAAAAGAAAGCGTAGACAACGAAAAAATAGTTTAAAGAAAGAAACACCTAAAAAGAAAGAAATCGAGCCAGAAAAAAGAAATGAAGAAAGTGTAGACCACAAACAGAGAAAAAGGGGTAAAAAGAAGGGTAAAAAAAAGGGTAGGAAAAAACTTCTGATAAGGAAGAAATCTCGCAAGAAAGGAGAAAAGAAAGAAATTGTATCCCACAAAAAAAGAAAGAAAAAGAGTTGATTTTAGTGGAAGAAACATCTAAAATGAGAGAGATCTAGCAAGAAAGAAAAAAAAGAAAGAAAGAAAGAAAGAAATAAAGCGTGGACCACAAAGTGAGATAAAAGAGAGAACGGAGAGAAAAAATAGATTTTTAAAAAAGAAAAATCTAAAATGAAGGACATCAAGTGATAGAGGAAAGGGAGAAAGAAAGAAAGAAAGAAAGAAAGAAAGAAAGAGAGAAAGAAAGAGAGAAAGAAAGAAAGAAAAAAAGAAAGAAAGAAAGAAAGAAAGAAAGAGTGAGTTTGAGCAAAAAAAAAAGAAAGAAAAAAAGAAAGGAAAAGATGAAAACAGAGAGGTGGTAAGAACGAAAAAAGACTGAAGGTCTGAAAATAAAGAAACAGACCGAAAAAGAAAATTAAAACAAAAATGAACAATGCAAACAAAAAAGCGGGAACACGATTTTATCTTTTAAAGTTTCTATTCGTTTTATTTGTTATTCTATTTTTGTTCGCGTCCAAAAGAGGCGAAAAAAAAATGGGATAGGCGTAGATATTACGAGAAGTAAAAAAAAATCGATTGCATGAACAAAAAAGACCAAGTACAAGCTTCTACTTAAAATGGATACACGCCCACTGGAACATTACATACCTCCCTTATACTATAGAAATGCACATCCTTGTACTAAAATACCGTGTATATTCGTGCATAACACGCGCCTTTTTTTTGCCCTCAGATTTTCTAACATGAAATACAGAGGTGCGTATTATGTATATGAACTAAATGTCGGTCATTTTTCCCCTGTGGAATAGCATGGCCATATCCAGGGTGGACACGACGAAATGTACGTTTAAAGACTATCAGCGTTTAATGCCAAGTCTATAAACACTGTGTGAATTTCGTGTTTTAAAAAAGTATCTTAAATGATGTAAAATCTCATATATAGTCGATACGAAACGGATGGAAAATTGGATACAGTTGAAATACAACCGCTACAGACTATGTTGCAAGAATGGCAGAGACAACCGATGGACATCACGTCTCACAACATGGATCCCCAGAGATCACGTGCAAAACCGAGACCGACAAAATACAAAACAGAGAGACGAACTTGACAAATTCAGAAAATATGAGGTCCGTGGCACCCACGATAGAGAATTGTGGCAAATCCTGGAGAAAGGTCTCTGTCCAACGACGGACGCTGATATATATATATATATATATATATATATATATATATATATATATATATATATATATATATATATATATATATTAATGTTCCCGTCATCGGAGTGTTACTTATATACAATCTAGTTCTATGTAAGTGCTTATAGACAAACGGCCTATTTTAATTACATATAAGAATTGATAACATAAGAATATAAGAATTGAAGAATCAAAGTGTTGTACCTTTATAGACTTCTCTGAGGGTAATACGTTAAACTTTAAAAAAAAAGTCAAATATGACGAGATTCCTAAAACATGGTATAGCAGGGATATCTTCCATAGGAATTGAGCACTCTGATGGATAAGGAGTTTCTGCGTAAATGAATATATCGCTTAAATTAAGCCTTACTCACCATTTAGTTTCGTAGTCCAGAAGTAGGATATCAGCGTACGAGTACGATGTGAGGGTTTCAATTCTGCCTCGCGGTTAATGTCTATAGCCACACTGTAATATATCGAAACAGTTGTCTGTGGATGACACAACAGTAATATATATGTATATATATATAGTACAACATACCAGTCCTGCTGAAACTGTGGAATGATTTACCCGAAAGGCGAATGAAATTATTTGAGGTGAATGAAACATCGAAGTCTTAATTCATTTAGATATCAATTTGATTCATATTCTTGAAATAGTAATCATTGTGTTAATCAAGTTGAGTAAAAAAAATTATTCCTGCTAATTAGTAACGTTGCAGAGCACGTCTAAAAGTCATTATCTAGAATATATTACCCAATACCAAAATGATTTATTTCATTTTATTTTTTACTTGTTTGTTTTTCTTTTTCATTTATGATAAGAGTTTCAATTTTATATATATATATATATATATATATATATATATATATATATATATCAGTCATTGTTGATCTACTGCGTAGAGTGTTTTTTGTGTGTTCTTTAACGGGTTGCTATTAACGCTATTGTGCTGTTTCAAATCATTGTTATCTGGTCTGTTTTTCGCTATCCACGCGTGTAAATTGACCCACACACACTCTGTGGCGTAATTAGGGTGGGGCATGAAGGCACGTGCTCTGGGTGCCACTTGAAAGGGGGTGCGACTGCAGAGACATTCTCGGGTAGTGTAAAAAGAATACCATTATTTGCTTTAAGCTATCTTATTTTCAAAACCTCCATTGATATTTTTCATTTCTTTTTTTTTTATGTAGTATTTTCATAATTTAATTATTTTGGCACACGACTTTTCCCATCCGGTTTTAGCTTGTACCCCTGCCTCACCCCTCTTTTTTGGGGCCATGGCTAGTTAACTGAATTAAATACAAGTTAAACACCCCATCCACGATTAAACATCTACGGTAGTAATGAATAGAATCGACATGCTGGATCAGAAGTTGTTTATGTGAACTTCAATCACGTATGGTACTTTGCATCTTGGGTGTGTTATTAGATACTATTTTAGTGTCTGTAAAAAGAAACAGGCAGTAAAAGACGTTTTGGTAAAATGTAGGTTCCGATTATCAAATGTAAAGTTTTACACCTTTGCTCAAACGATGTCACGAACAACGAGCAAATAAAAAGAGATAAGAGAATTAATGAAAGAAAAACAAATTTTGGATTGGATCCTATTATCTGCTGATAATAGTGTCTGATCCATTTTCTGTATTCTGTTAATTCTCAAATTTCTGTACTCGCTTCCCCATCCCCTACAATGTGCCAAAAAGACTTAACCATCCATCGCTCTTTATTGTCACAAAAAATATTTGTATGGTTTGTGCATCCGTAGCAAACAGCACATCAAAAAAACAAAGCATCATACGCTGCTGGTAGTTTCACGTTTGGGACATGGAAGAAGATGCGTAAATGTATGAAGTTAGAGACTGTTCAGCTAAAAATGATTCAGGATTTTTTAAACTCGAAATGAGTAACTTAAAGATACAAATCATAAAAGACTGCTTCGAAAAATGGATGATGACCAAGTGAGGACTTTTGTTGTATATAACCCACAACACACGTGCCATGAGCTTGTACAAGCCTCCCCAGTCAAAACACAGCTCCTTATAGCGCGGTCGCTGATGGTTACTTGAACCCAAAATATCATTCTAGCTCCATAATAGTAAGATTGAGTTCCAAAACAGCTAAATCGACTGCGGTTCGGTTATAATGCAGTTTGATTTCTTGAAACCAAACACCTGCATTATAACACGGAACGTCTTCATTAAGGTTCAACAAGCGTGGAACTGTACGTTAGAAAACTGTAAATATTGGGGCAATGGTCATCCAACAAATTCAAGGAATAAAACAAAGCGGCTCCCTAATTATATTAATATGGCGACCAATGAACTATAGACTTCAACAAACTGCACCTTGCATTCATATATCACCGTAGCCAGCGAGTGTACTATAACTAATTACCAGTAAAATTATTCGAAGAAATAGATCTATCTAAAATTGTCTTAAAGAATAGAACCTTTCTCTGAAATTATCTAAAAGTATAGATCGCTTATCTAAAACGATCTGAAAAAAATTGATTGTTTATCTAAAATCATCTAAAAATAAGATCGTTTATCTAAAATTATCTTGAAAAATGGATCGTTCGTCGGGAATTATCTGAAAAATTGATCGTTTATCTAAAATCATCTAAAAATAAGATCGTTTATCTAAAATTATCTAAAAAAAAAAAATCGTTTATCTAAAATTATCTGAAAAAAATGCCAGCACACTATCAGTCCAAAATGACCGTAGAAACCCACAAAAGAGACTTTTTGGAAAAAAAGCAATGTCTGCAGATATTGCTTAGTGGTGTTCCCACGCAAACTGTCGAGGTTGCATCCCCAAAATGTTTCTAAGAGCGCCCGGAGACACAGACACAGGGACGAGATAAGAGAGAAGAATCTGTAGCCCATTTGACTGATTGGTTGGACGTCTATGGGGCTACGATGATTGGATATACATTTACAAGTTTCTTTCACCATTAACTTATATGGGGAACACCTGTACGGTTTCTCTCTCCTTCAAAATACTTTTTTTCTATTCCTGCTTGTATTACGCTAGAAGTAACACACTAACGAGCTGTTTCAGGCTTTTATGATACCTTAATACACATAATACAACGATACTTAAAATACATTCAGATAGTGCACATATGCTCACAGACTCTGTTCAAAGCTATTGAAACTTCCATGTGAGTTAAGTGGCGTAAAACGAAGTTCCCCAATGGAGGAGGGAATCCGTATACCTAATAAATTGATGCTTAGGATTCGAGTGATTTTTTTTCCGGTGGTTGAGCCAATATTATCAATGTGAGTATCTGGACACATTTTGATTTAATTTGTCCAAGGCGAAAGTATATTGTGCTAGAAAACTCAGGCAAATATTCATCACAATCGCATCTTGTTATTCGCAGTCGTAAGGGCCCTCCTCTTTGTTTGGTCCCTAAGACCCATAAATCTTGCATTATGAACGTTTTGATGAACAAACACTTTATTCTCAGATTGTAAATGTACGAATAGATAAATGAACACTGACAAACATACAGTAAGGTATTTTAATTTAGAAACTCGTCTTTATTATTTGTGGTATAGCTCCTTTGATAATGGCAGAATCGATATATACTTTTTTTTTTAATTAGAAAGATAAATAGAGTCTTAATCTGCTCAGTGTTCCTTTGTGAGTAAATGAACGTATTTCTTTCATTAAACTTTAGGCTTTTCTTTTTTAGTTACGACTAAAATCAAGCTTTCAAAGAAGATATCGAATAATTGCAATACGTTTTAAAAGAGCGTTAGGTAGATACTAGTTGAAAGAATATATATCCAATTGACTAACGAAAAGCATAAATTTCCCAAAACTACAATGCCGTGATTACTAGCATTGTTTTTACTTG
>OY735224.1:5951322-5986322 GCA_963457665.1 Thysanoteuthis rhombus | reverse complement strand
CTGGCGTCGGCGGTGTGGTTTTGGATTAAGGTTGGGGTAATGGTGTGGCTGCTAAACGGCAGAGCCGGCTGAACAGATCAGCACCACCCTCCTCTTCTCCCCCCCATCTCCCTCTCCCGTGCCGATGACACAATCAAATCCCGCCAAAAACAGAAGAAAAAGAAAAAAAAGAAAGAAAAAGGAAATGAATGACAAAACAAACGAATAAAAAAAATGAGAAGAAAAACAGCCTCATTGAATAATAAAGAAATGAATAAAAGAATTGAAATATGAAAAAGGAAGAAAACTAGACAATTACCCTGGAGAGAAAGAGAGAGAGAGAGAGAGAGAGAGAGAGAGAGAGAGAGAGAGAGAGAGAGAGAGAGAGAAAAAAAGAGAGGAAGGAAGGAAGGGAGGAAGAGAGACATGCAGAAACAAAGAAAGGAAGAAAGTGCGCTCCAAAGCGTGCAGGACAGATTAAAAGAAAGAGAGAAAGAAAGAAACAAACAAACAAAGGGAGGAAGAAAGAAAGGGGGCAAGAAAGCTGAATGAGAAAGAAAAGCACGATCATTGAGAAAAGTAAAAAGAAAAAGAGAAAGACAGAAAGATAGAAAGAAATAGGGAAAGATAGAAAGCGTATTTTACGACGAAAAAAGAGAGAATGAATGATAGATAGAAAGAAAGTGAGAAAGAGAGCACGCAGGATGAAAGAAAAAGAGAGAAAAAAAAGAAGCTCCGTGAGAAAGATAGAAAGAAAGGAAGAGAGATACAAAAAAAACATGCTGAATGAGGAAGAGTGAAAAGGAGAAAGGACAAAAGAAAGAAAGATAGAAAAGATAGAAAGAAAGAAAGCTAGGTGAATGAGGAAGAATGAAAGAAAGAAAAGGAGGGTAAAAAAAAGTATGATCTATGAACAAGCTATGAAGAATGAATTATATAAATAAAGGAAGATAGATAGATAGATAGATAGAAAGGAAGAAAAAAAGAAAGAGAGAAAGAAAGAAAGAAATATGGATAGAAATAAAGAAAGCTTGTCAGATGAGGAAGAAAGAGAGAAGGGAAGCATGCGCCGGGAGGAAGCTAGAAAGAAAGAGAGAGATGGTGCACGCTGAATGACAAATAAATAAAGAAAGAAAGAAAGGAAGAAAGAAAGAAAGAAAGAAAGAGTGAAAGCGAGGAAGGAAATAGGAAAATAATCAAATAAATGAATAAGTGGAAAGAAAGCATCATTCAATAAAGGAATAAAAATGCAAGAAAAAGAGAGGAAGAAAGAAAGAAAATCCCCTCGAAAACCAAAAAACGCCTTCATTAAAATAGATATATAAAAAAAACCACGAAAAGAAATACAAGAGAGAAAGGAAAGAGGGAAAGAAAGAAAGTCGAATTTTGGCGGGAAAGCGATGATGAGAAACAGTGTCAAGTCGGCGTGTGCCTGAATGAGCCGGGAGGAAGTATTTATATGTTTTTGATTTAAAACGAAAGACATGTGCCACGTGTCGGTGTTAACTCTGCTTTGACCCCTTCGTTGGCAAACAGTGGGGGATTTGGTGTAGGAAAGGGATGCGTTCGCCTACTTGAATCATTAAATATTGAGCAATATATATATATATATATATATATATATATATATATATATATACATATATATATATATATATATATATATATATATGTGTGTGTGTGTGTGTGTGTATAGATATATATATATATATATATGTATGTATAGATAGATAGATAGATAGATAGACTGATAGGTTTAGAGCTACTGAGACAGAGAGAGATACGGAGAGACTGGAATGGATATAAATGTTAAGAGTGTAAGATACACATTGATAACTCTGGTAGATGGGGAATTACGCATGAATAAATGTATCGCTTACTTCAGTCCAGTTCAGTTCCGTGTACAACATGGGTGGAGCATCTGCCTCAGGGCCTGAAGCGAAGGTTTCGACTCTACCTAGCGGTACTGGAAGTGACACTGAATAATCTATAGCCACACTGAAGAGTCGTAATACTATCAAACAGCTGTCCGTAGATGACACAATTATAAATAATTATCATATATTTATACAAATATATGTGTGTGTTTATGTGTGCATATATATATATATATTTATATATATATATATATATATATATATATATATATATATATATATATATATATATTCAGAGACTACATAGATAGATAGGAATGTTGGTTGGAGGAATTTGCAGATATAAAGTGACTATGACATGAACGTTCTTATATACACTTAGGGATATAAGATGAAGGTAATATCTAATTAGCTAGCGAGCTAATTAGATGAATATGAAAAAACAAAGACTGATGGTAGAGGGCAAGTGATACGAAGAGACTTAGATATAAGCATACTGATATATAGCGCTCCCCTATTCAGGGTTGAGCACTCTTTAAGTTAGGTAACTCGTTCATTGTAAGCTTTTGCAATGCTCTTCCATAGGAAAACAGCACTCTGGTGGATGGGTGATATATGCATAAGTAAAAATATCGCTTAAATTCCACCTTGCTGACCATCCACTTTCGTAGAAAAGAGTAGAATACTAACCTCTGGGTCTGAAGCGAGGGTATCAATCCTGCAATGTGGTATTGGAATAGATTCTGGATAGTCTATAGCCACACTGAAGAGTTGTAATACAACGAAACAGCTATCTGTGGATGACACAATAATACATATATATACATATATAAATATATTCAGATAGCAATATATATATATATATATATATATATATATATATATATATAATTTAGATAATGAATATATATATGTATATATGTATATATAATGAAGAGACTAAGATAAATAGATGTACTGATAAATGGGTGAATATGAACATACTGATATATACATATATATATATATATATATATATATATATATGTTTGTATTCACCCATGTATCTGTCAATCTATTTATCCTAGTCTCTTCATTATATGTATATAGATTTATTCATATATATATATATATATATATATATATATATATATCAGTATGTTCGTATGCACCGAAGTATCTGTCTAACAGACAGAACAAAGTCTCAGACATCAGGATGGCCCTAAAGGATCAGATTCCAAGTTTTCCTTCCAAAGCAAAACATCCAATGGTGAATCTAATCTCTACAGAAACTTTTAAACTCTGAAATGTACACACACACACACACACACATGCGCGCAGGCGTGCAGCACATACCCCACGCTCCTGAAGATGGGAACACTTTCCAAAACATGTATGGCACACCAATTGATTAATTCATGAATTAACTAATTGATAAACAAAGTTTTCATACACTTTCACCCCTGAATCAGTCTCACTTCCTATTGTTCACATATATGTATATATATATTCCTCGTCGTGGAGCAGTGAACACGACATTGTGTGGTATTAAAGCAGACTAAGCAAATATGAATGTACTTGCCTCGTCATGAAATAGTTGGTCTTCTAAACACACACACACACATACACACACACATATATATATAGACATATACACACATTTTATTTTTATCTATTCACTATTATTATTATTATCATTATTATTATTAAGAAATGAATATATGATCCGACAGAAATGATTATAAATGTATTATATTACTTTAAAACTATATCTGGAATGATACCTCGTTTTCATGCAGTGAAGCAAATTAAAGTTGAACCAGTTACCCAGATCCTTGTATTGCCTGTGACTGTTCAGCTCAGTGGTGAGCGCAACGCCACGTTGAAGTGCTTACCTTATCGGTCGCAGGTTCGATTCCAACAGCAGACCTTAAGTGTTTGATCTACCTATGCTGTCAAGGCCAGTATTACATTCAACGGGTGATATCGGGAGATAATTTCAAATGAATTTTCAGAGCAGCACAGCATAATATTTTTCTCGGATTATACATCCATTTCTTAACGATGATAACAACAATATGTGTGTGTATGTATGTATGTATGTATGTATCTATCTATCTATCTATCTATCTATCTATCTATATATATATATATATATATATATATACAACACAACACACACCACTGATGATGGGAAGAATCCCGAAACATGTATGGACTATTGACATATAAGGATTAATAAACCTTACCACCAAAAACTTCACTCCCGAGTCTGTCTCACTCTCTAAAGTACATATATATATATATATATATATATATATATGTTTGTACTTTGGATGTGAAGCGATTCAAGAGAACGTTGATATATACATATATGTATGTATCTATCTACATAATATATATATAGAGAGAGATATAGATATATGAGTATTCAGACAGTTCAGTGTTTCATGGTGTCTCAAACTCATACAATCGTCAGACCATCTGGTATATCCAAAGGAATGTCGTGATAGGAGTGACAGATGGTCTGACAATTGCAGTTGCATGAAACGCGGAGGTTTATTCCTTGACTGGTTTCTAAATCATCCTCACATAACAGATAATCATGTATCTCATATTTTCTGTTACACACCTTTGCTTCATATCAACATATTCACCTATTTTCCCATTAATTTCCAGCTCAGGTAAAAAAAAAAATACAAAAATGCCCAACCTTACTCACCAACTATTCAAATCTTACTTAAAACAGTTGTTTCTTGGTTTTTTCTCCCTTCATTTGCCTTACCAGAAAATGGACGAAACGTTGGAATAAATGTTTATTTTATTCTAACAAGACTTCCATTATTGTCATTCATCTCATATATAGCCGAATTTACTGTAATCATAATCATATATGCAAAAAGCCTGGATTCCTAAACAACCTGTCAACGCTTGGAAGACTGGCAGAACACAGTACATTTCTGAATTGAGCTAAGCTTAGTAAACAACCATAGCACCGACTCAAGTATAATGGTCAGTTGTCTTGAAACTAAATCGTTTCATCTGCGCTATGTGTTTTTCTCTGTTGGTGTCTACTGCCAGGTTGAGCTAATATATATAGGTATACACAGTCGTGGATCCAGGTTGGGGGTGCGTCCAGATTATACGGATCTTCATCCTGTTCGGACAAAGCCCAAATAAACATTTTAAAAAATATCCGAGGAAGTCTATTAATCAATCAGTTGAATAATCCCAAGTCATCATAAATTAACATCGCAAAACCATAATTTAAGTTGCTTTCCGTACAATATAAGTAAGGTGTCTTCTATCTTATCCCTCAGAAAATTTTTATCAATAGGCCCTTTATGAATGTTATTTTTTTAAAACTGCAATGTAAGTCGGCAGTTCTAAGAATGGCAGAAAATTATTGTCAAAACCAGATTCATATAGTTTAACAGCTTCTGTAAGGATTTGTGTGACACAAAGATAGATAGGTGGAGATAGAGATAGAGAGAGAAATACATGTAGAGATAAAGTGAGAGAGGGTGTGAGAGAGTGTGTGAGAGAGTGAGAGAGAGAGAGAGAGAGAGAGAGAGAGAGAGTTCTTTTTTCCAATCACTTCATTGCATTGGTGAAAATAAAAAGAGATACTATGTAGAGAGTCGACAAAGAAGGAGGAATACTTTATTTCTTACTTACGTCACACTACATCATGTTATTCCTTTTCTTTTAGATCAATTCTCGATATTAAAAAAAGTAAAAAGAGTATAAGAAAGACAGAGTGGATAGAGGGAAGAAAAGAGAGAGAAAGAAAGAAAGAATCTAAGAACCAAAGAAAGAAAGCAGATTACACAGTGTTTGTCATTATTATATGTATACACTTAATATTTATAACTTTTACATTTGCCAGTGAATTATATTGCATTTTCGACGATATTTTCTTAGAATTTTTGACGAAATCATCATTTTGTATTTCAAACGATTCAAGTGGGATCGGCTTGAAAACGACTCAATTGGAAACAGATAGTTTTATTTCAAGAACAAAAATCTCGTCAAATGCTGTCGAAAATTGCATAAACAACGTCGCAGTTCTTTTTCTAGCTTACTTCATTCTTTTTATCGATTCTAGAGCTAAAAAATTACGACTCGAATTATAAGTGAAAATGCCAGATCACTTATCACTTTCTTGTTTTTGATGTCTGAATGTCTATATATTTCTTCTGTTTATTTCTAAAAAAAATAATTTTCCCATTTCGATCTAGCTCCTGGAATTTGCCACTGAGATCTGCCCGGGGTCGGGGTTGATTAAGTGAAAGTCTCACTTCATACGGATAGAGATGTCTAGGGTCAGCTCACTGATCGATGCTATTCGACGTAAATTACTTCATATTAATGATGGCAAACCATTCCAGCACGATGTGTCAAAATTTCAATTTTTTGAGTAATCCTGGTATCAGAATGTAACGTAAACTTATACATGTATTATAACTCTAAGTCATCATCATCATCATCATCATCATCATCATCATCATCATCATCATCATCATCATCACCATTCTTGTAACGTCTGTCGTTGGACATAGACCTTCCCCAGGATCAGCCACGCTTCCTTATCATGGGCGTCGTGGAGCCAGTACTTTCTGACTTTGTCAAGCTCGTCTCTCCATCTAATATTCTGCCGGCCTCAGTTTCTCATGTGATCTCGGGGGATCAATGTCGTGAGTCGTAATGTCCATCGGTTGTCCGCCATTCTTGCAACATGCCTAGCCCAATGCCATTTGAGATTTTTAACGGATTCTATGATGTCACTGACTCCTGTCTCTTACCTAATGTACTGTGCTGTCTTGTGGTCTCTCCACGCATAATTCTTTCATGTGCACGTTGCATGGTTCTCAATTTGCGGATCTGACTCTTGATTAGGTTCCATGTTTCTGCTCCATAAGAGACTATTGGGAGGATGCATTGGTTATACACCCTTCTTTTGGGGATTAATGGGATATTCTTATTTTTGAAGGTTGAGCTTGCTCTGCCAAAGGCTTGCCATCCCAATGTGATTCTTTGCTTGATTTCTTCTTCTTTTGAGGGTCTCATGGAGATTCGTTGTCCTAAGTAGATGTAGTGATCTACTTTCTCCAGTTCTGTGTCCTCGATTTTGATCTTAATGTTTTTATCTCCGATGTGTTTGTTGCGCATGATCTTCGTCTTGCTGAAGCTCATTAAAAGCTTATAAAAAAGCTTCATATTTGTCTGATATATTCATAAAACCCTGAGTTCACTGTAATATAGCTGAAAATTTTCTGAGCATACTTTTAAAACTAGAATGATAAGATCTTAGAAGTTGTTTTTTTTTCTTCTCGAAGTCCATCGCGTGACAGTCGTGGTATAATCACTGCTGACACTGATATAGATATATATAAATAGATATATGAATAGTGTATCACATTCTGCCGGGAAAGTATTCAGCTATTTTCCGATCATTCATTGGGCAACGAAGTCAAAAACGGTCGGTATCAAATTACCTGGTCAATTTAAAAGAAAAGTAAATGCTTTTTTTTTAAAACCCTGCAAACGTCTTCATTCAAATACACGCACACATACACACGCATACAATCATCATCATCATCATCATCATCATCATCATCATTCTTTTAACGTCCGTCGTTGGACATAGACCTTCCCAAGGATTTGCCACATTTCTCCATCATGGTTGTCATGGAGTCAGTATTTCCTGAATCTGTCTAGATCATCTCTCCATCTTATGTTCTGTCGGCCTCGGTTTCTTATGTGATCTCTCAAAGCTTTCAAAGTCCAAAGGAGTGCCCGTACGTAGCAATAATATAAATATCCTACAACCAACTGCTCAAGTTCCATAAATGATGAACAACGAATATATAAGGAGTTTTTTTTTTCTAAAGCCAACCCACAAATTTGTTTGTCCTAAAATTTAGGTATCTATACGTTTTAATCATTTGTCTAGGGTCACTGTAACGCAAAATCCACAAAACTCCACAAGTAGTATCCCTAGCGTTATATCAAGGAATCTCATTTTTTTTGTTTTTTTTTCTACTACGTCCGTGTGGTATGAACTGCAACACAAAATCTTTCTTTTTAAACGTGGATACTTCCAGAAATACCTGCGGCAGTCCAGTAGTCCAGATGTTAGGAGCTTCCCTGACGTTCCCTTATCAACGCTTACGGTAGGTGTAGTCCACGAATCAGCTTCCCGCAGCTCACATTTTGCAACTATTAATGGAGAACGACTGGCGTTAGGACTTAGCAGTATTTACCCAGTAAACCTACGTGGTATGAAATTTGATAAGATCATTTCAAGGTAATATCATTGAAATATCTACTGCATTTTAGTACTGACTGTAGACATTGGTAGACTTTGGTTCAATTCTTTAAATGCAATGGGGTGTTGCTCTCTGGGAAATGGGTTTTCGGTGCCTGATGAAATTTTATAAGCAATTTTGGCTCGAAATCTACTATATTTGGTGTCAGGTCTCAGCATTCTTTATCAGTACTCCGTATGATTATAAAATATTCTACTAGAAGTCTTAAATGACAAATAAAAGTGAAATCCAAAAGAAATGCTTGTGGCAGCTCGATATTAACTTCAGACAAGTGAGGACGCTTTAACCGGTGGTATCCATCTGTCTCAAGAGACTATGGGAGCACACTAGGAGAGTCTTATTTTCAATCTCTCCAGGCGCAGATGTGGGCAAGGTTAAATGGAACACAGGCTGTTTGCCTATGCAGAAAGTCTCACCTGTCCACTTATTTATCTGGTCCAAGGAAAGGGTAGGGCCCGATACAGCCTCACACTAGTGTCTTTGCGAGAGTTGCCAGAAAGAGGTTGAAGACAACTCTGCGCTACCTTAAGGACTCCTATCCCTGAATCTGAATTCAGAAATGTCCTTTTCCTACACTGGTTGCCTCCTCCACGGCTCAGAAAAGAAGAGCTTTGTTTTTTCTTATTCATTTTCGATCACCCAAAGCAAACTCCTTCGACCATTTTGCTCATCAGAGGACAAGTTGAAAGGAAATCATTTTTTTGCCATAGAATTATGACCAGTGAATACTCGTTGAAATAGTTCGTTGATGTTAAGATTGTATAAGTTGGTATTTTTTTTTAACAGGACATGTTCAAAATGAAGACTAAAGAAGACCAAGAATAAAAAATTCAGAGTTTGAATGACTGATGAGAGTTGGAAACCGATCCCCCCCCTCCAGAGATTTGAACTGATTTTGAGCCGTTCGTCTCACTGACTAGGCCGAATTGACAAGTGTATCATAAAGATATGCATTGGCTTATTTCATTCTAATAAATAACATTTATAAACACACACACACACACACACACACACACACACATATATATATATATATATATATATATATATATATATATTCTCATATTCATTTCTTGTAAATACAACTCGTAAGTTGTAGTAATCATCTTTTGGGGGTAGTACAAAAGTAGGAGAAGAGTTTCAACCTTCGAACAATGGTTTTGGTTTTAAGTGCTGGAACAGACAAAAAATGGAGAGTTTCATCATCATCATCATCATCATCATTATCATCATCGTCATCGTCATCGTCATCATCATCATCATAATCAGTCTTTGCACGTCCGTCGTTGGACATAGACCTTCCCCAGGTTTCACCACAATTCTCTATCATGGGCGTCACGGAGCCAGTATGTTCTGATGTTGTCTGGATCATCTCTCCATCTTGTGTTCTGTCAGCCTCAGTTTCTCATCTGATCTCTATGGATCAATGTTGTGAGTCGTGATGTCCATCAGTCGTCTTTCATTCTTGCAACATAGCCTGCCCATTGCCATTTGTTTTTTTAAATAGTGTCTATGATGTCTTAGATTCACATTTTTTCCATATATACTGTGCTATTTTGTGTAAGGTTGAGCATCATTTGCTCATGTTCACGTTGCATACTTCTCAGTTTGCAGGTCTGTCTCTTGGTTAAGTTCCATGTTTCAGCTCCATAAATGACTATTGGCAGAATGCATTGGTTGTATACTCTTTTTTTTTAGGATTATTGGGATCATCTGGTTTTTGAAAGTTGAGCTTGCTCTGCCAAAGGCTTGCCATCCAAGAGTGATTCTTTGCTTGATTTCCTCCTCTTTCGAGGGTCTCATGGAGATTCGTTGTCCTAGGTAGACATAGTGATCTACCTCGTCGAGTTTTGCATTTTCTATCTTGACAGTTATGTTCTTATTCTCAATATCATTATTGCACATGATTTTCGTTTTACTGAACTTCATAAGAGTTTACTTCTCTGAACTAGGTGAAGATTGTTCTAATTGTCAAGATAGAAAAACAAAGTCAACTTCAGACTTGGACAGGAGATTAACAAAAATCGAGGAACTCTACAGCTGCGTTAACTGATTCGGAATGGTCTTAGTGGTGGTGTTAGGAAATCAGGAGTAGACAATCATTCTCTCACTTGAGAGTCGGTTGAAGCTCTTAAAAGGGAAGGAAGAACAGGGGTAGGAGTGTGTGGGGGGAAGTGCGATCGGCGAATGGTGGGGTGGGGCTTCGAGTGGGAATGGGGGTGAGGGAGATTTATGTCAGGGATAAATTGCCGTCCCCGACTCGTCAGTTCCAGCTGTTGTCACATTAGTTCTCCGGAACGGAATAAGGACGGTGGACAACTGATTAATATGCACAAAACCGCCGGACGTTTGGAAATGGACATGACAGGGTGCAGCTGGGGTACCCGACAAATGTACACGACTTGAGATTCTAATGGGCGCGCTTGTATGTGCGTGTGTCTCTGGCGATGCACATGTATGCGTTACAACACAATGTGTGTCATTTACCTTTACGAATAATGTTGGAAGAGGTATACGTATTCACTTTTGTCCGTACGTCTGAGCACACAATATCTCTGAACATTCTGAATGATTTTAAACGGTATTTTGTGAGAAAGTGTGCCATGAGCTAAGGATGAATCGTTTAGATATTTGAGTGAATATATGTTGCCGTCGAAAAATGAGTATGAGAAAAGTTTATTTCATTCTATCTAGAAAACATACTTCAAAACCATTATTGATTTCATCATCATCATCATCATCAGTCTTTTAACGTCCGTCGTTGGACATAGACCTTCCCCGGGATTCACCACAATTCTCTATCGTGGGCGTTGTGGAGACAGTATCTCCTGAATCTGTCCAGTTCATCCCTCCATCTTGTGTTCCGTCAGCCTCGGTTTCTTATGTGATCTCTTTGGATCAATGTTGTGAGATGTGATGTTCATCAGTTGTCTTTCATTCATGAAACATGGCCTGCCTATTGCCATTTGAGTTTTTTTAAATAGTTTCTATGATGTCTTGGACTCCCGTTTTCTTCCTATTATACTGTACTATCTTGTGGTCTCTCCATGTAAGGTTGAGCATGATTCTATCATTTGCACGTTGAATACTTCTCAGTTTGTAGGTCTATCTCTTGGTTAAGTTCCATAATCAGGAATTGGTACAAGATTTAAAGATAAATAAAGTGCACAGTGCTATGAATAGATTTTATAAAGTTTTAAGTTTAGAGACTTTTAGTTCAGTAATGGCTCCATGTAGAACTCCAAGCAGAACAATGGCTACAAAAATAGCGAAAAGTCTGATGATGAGCGAGAAAAAAACTGATGTCAGAACACAAGAAAAGTGGAAATGTCAAAGGAAGCGACCCTACAAGCTGACAAATTGGCCTCTTCATTTTATTGGGTGATTGGTTGAGGAAGAACCGAGAAAATCTATAACGGATGTTGCATATGAGACCTGGAAGGTGTGTGCCATGAATGTTTCTACTTCAACAATTAAGCGTACCCCGAACAAGGCCGGCTTACATCGTCGACGTCCGCGTAAAAAACCGCTTCGGAAGTCGAGACCCCACAGTCCCGTTTGATGTTTGCACAGGAGATCAAGAATAATTCAACGTTTTTTGGGACAGCGCACTGCGGCCAGATGAAACAAAAACAAACCTATTTGGGTGTTAAGCATCCAACGAGTTTTGCATCGTCATAGCGAGGCGTACAAAGAAAGGTTTTTGATATCAACAGATAAGCGTAGTGGTAGGAACGTCATGGTTCGGAGTTGTATGAGCTTATAGACGTGATCATGATGTTATGAAACATATTTAAATAAAATATGTTGTCCCCAATGAAACTCTTTGGAGGAAGAGCTACGTTTCAGCATGACAATGATTCAAAACACTCAGCTAAGAAAAAACAACAGTTAGTGAAGAAGCAAATCGTAAAACTGCTCGATTGGCCAAGCACATCGGTGGATTTAAATCCAATCGAGCGCGTTTTGATTGTGAAATCTTTCACTAGAAATAATAGAATAATCCTACTATATTTGCTTAAAAATAAAATCTTTATGTAAGGAAAAAAAATAGTAAGGATATATTCATTTATAAGCGATGCTGTAAGATTAGTGGGTACAAATATGAGAGAGCTTGACGAATGCATTTATACAGGCTAGTTAGTGAAGTTATACGTATATATAAATATATATTATGGATTGCGCTATATCATTTGAAATAAACTCCTTTTATTACACTGTGAATATATCATTTGGCGTCGACAACGTAAATAGAATAAACAATTGATGGAAATGGGGCTGCTGGAGGAATCAGATTAATTGATTAAATAAAGTCTCCATATACTTTTACTATTGAGTCTGTCTCATACCCTATTGTTTGTATATATATATATATATATATATATATATATATATATATATATATAATTATTGATTATTATCATAATCAACGCTCCCTTATTCAGAGTTGAGCACTGTTAGGCTGGGCACACGTTTGTAACTGCTATAATGCAATGCTCTTCCGACTCTGCAATGGAGCACATCGGTGGATGGGGGATTATGCATAGGTAAATAGATTGCTTACTCCGGTTCTACTGACTGTTCAGTTCCAAGTAGGGCAGGGGTAGAGCATCTTTGTCTTAAGCGAAAGTTTCGATCCGAACTCGTTGTCCTGGAAGGGATGTTGGATAGTCTATAGCCACACTGAACAGTTGTAATATAACGAAACAGCTGTCTGTGGATGATACAATTATACATATATATGTATGAATAATAGGGCACAGACTCAGGAATAGAGTTATGTAGAGACTATATATATATATGACACAATAATTAATGCTCCTCTATTCAGGGTTGAGCACTCTTTAAGTGAGATAACTCATCCGCTGTAAGCTTATGCGATGCCCTTCCATAGGAATAAAGCACTCTGGAGGATGAGGAATTTCTGTGTAAATAGATATATCGCTTAAATTCAGCCTTACTAACTATCCAATTCTGTAGTCAAGAGGTAGGATATCGGCGTCTGAAGTGAAGGTATCAATTCTGCCTCGCGGTACTGGATGGGATAATGGGAAGTCTATAGCCACACTGAAAAGATGTAATACATCGAAACAGCTGTCTGTGGATGACACAATAATATATTTATATAAGTTGGCTTTTGTGGGGGGGGGCAATCATTCTTTTATTCTATCATTAAAAGTGGAAATATTTGACAATGTTATACAACATGACTTAAAGTTTTTGTACACAGTGTACTCTCTTGTATGGGGTAGCTTTTCCCTTGTTTTTCTCCTGTAAGCTGTGGTAAGCTGTCTGAGAGTTATTTACAGTGTACTGCTGCAGTGTTGTTTTTTTCATCTCTGAGTGCTTCCTAATCCTGGTTGGTGTTCCAAAATTTTCTCCCAACCAGTTTGTCTCTAATAAGGACTTGCATGTTCTCTATAGTGTCAAGATCATGGTTGTATCCAGGAGAGTATATATATATATACATATAAACTCATCCTCTCTTTTCTTATATATACATGTATATACATCAGGGGAGAGAGAGAAAGAGAGAGAGAGAGAAAGGGGGAGAAGGTTATATATATATATATATATATATACATATATATATAGAGAGAGAGGGGGGAGAGAGAGAAAGGGGGAGAAGGATATATATATATATATAGAGAGAGAGGGGGGGAGAGAGTCAAATAGGAGGGAGGGAGAGATGTCTGTCACATGTTTGCTGATGTTGAACAACCTGTCTTTGTATTCACCAATATCTAGGATTGGGCTCACGTCTCGTCTTTTAAATGTCAACATCACCTAGAATCTCAAATGACGATGGATAGGATTTCTTTATTTCATCGAACAAGAGTTTTCTTGTTGCTATCAGTATTATTTTACTGTCTCCTGCCGATCAAGCGACAGTAGGCCCCGCCAAAACACCAGCTCTCTCCTAAGTATCCTCACTGACTTTGAAACTTTCTCTCTCTCTCTCCTTGTTTCTATCTTCCTTCCGTTATTGATAACGTTGGAATATAACCTGTCTTTCTCTTTCCCCTTTTCTCTTTATCCATCATTTTAAAATTCTCCTTTTCTTGACTTAAGAGGAAGACTGAATCATCGATTATACTTGGTCATTGACTCCCTGGTCATTTGCATTCCTTGATATCTGCCTCTAGTATTTCTGCATTCTGGTCTTTCGTATTCCATTAAATGATAACATAATTTGCTTGACAAATCTTAGGAAGTACGCTTGTTGCAAGGGCTCTCTCGTGAAAAGAAATGGCGTACAAATGACCTGGATTAAAAAAAAAATAAGAAAGAATACTGGATGCAAATGTCCAAGGGCGTCGATGACTGGGACACATTCCACCGGGGTATCATTTGCCCAGGATGCAATCTACCAGTCACCGGTCCTGATAATGTTTGGAAATTCGGATCTCCAAGTTCATTCGATATCTACGAACTAGTTTATTTGTTTGTTTGTTTTTTTTTTCTTTCAAATATTCCCAGCGTCCTACTGATTACGTTTCCCTTGTTGTCCCATCTTGGCGTTGATTGTTAAGAACATTATGATTTTTAAATGTAAGTTTTATTGTCACGTGGTGATGACATCACAAGCAAACAGCTTACAGGTTACTGTCCGGTTATGTATCAAGTGAAGAGACTACACCACTGAGGCCAGGCTGTTTAAAATCTTTACCATTTACCCTTTCTCGTGTCTTAGTAAAACGTTTTTTTCTAGTTTTTCTCTTCAACACCTCCCTATATTGTTTTTTTTTTTTTTTTAGTAAGGTGCCCAATTTGGAATGCACGTTCATGCTAAATTGATCCCTTTCTTAGTATCCACCAGCATTCACGTTTGCATTTACGAAATCCAGTCTTATTTAATAACCATTGCACAACAAAAGGGAGAGAAGTACCTTTTTCCCGACGTTTTCAATGATCACCCCAAACACAGCATGCTGCTAGAAGACGTTGATCATGTGACAGTATCTATTGAGTGACTAACCAAACCTGTTTTGATGTGGGTCATTAATATTGTTTGTACCATAATAATCCGGGCCTAACAGCGAAAGGAAAGATAGCATCCTGAATCCAACGTTTCAAGTGTTGTTTTTATTTCTATTATTATTTGGACTATCCTCATCTTGGTTGTTTTTCATAAAACGTTTCGGCCTTCATCAGGTATCATCTGATACCTAATGAAAGCCTTAGAGTACAATGGCCGAAACGTTGTATGAAAAACAACCAAGATGAGGATAGTCCGAATAATAATAGAAATAATAATAATACCTCATCTCAAAAATTCAGAGATATACCAAGTGTTGTTTTTATTGAAAAAAATCTTACTTCAATTAAGTTCAGATAGTATGCATGAAGAAGACTGTAGAATGGATCGGCCAACTATCGTGTTGACAACATGAATGGCCAGAAGGAGTTCAGTCGTCTGAAAAACTCTTTAGAAACTTACCGGAGAGAAGTCAGTCTGGATGGTGTATCCCTACCCTATTCTATCACCCCTTTAGTGTCCAAACATAGACCCTTTTTTTCTCTAATACACCGTGTTGTCTTGTGATCACTCCATATGGGATTCAGCCTGATTATTTCCTATCCACGTTGCATGATTCTGAGCTTGAGGTTCAATCTTTTGGTCATGTCCCATGTTTCAGCTCCATAGGTGACTATCGGGAGGACTCTTTAGTTATTGTTTTAAGACTTGTTGGATTTTCTTCTTCCTAGAGGGAGTCTTTGCTTGATTTCTACTTTCTTTTGTTTTCTGTTTCCGACGTTGCTAATTCAGGGTGAGTAGTTTTCTTCCTGTTCAAAAGTGTGCGAGGCGTTATGCACATAGTTCATTGGATCCAACAAAGGCATCTATGTTTACATTTTTTAATCACCTGAAAGTAAACTTTGCCATGACACGCTTATGTTTCACCGGAAGTTTGTAAAAGTATCTGGATTACGTCATACAAATAATACCCAATCACTGTTATTATAAAAAACCTTTAACCGAAACTGTCAACATCAACATAGCGGACTTAAAATAGGTTTCTCCCGATTTCAATTTGGTGTGGCTGACTGGCCTAATTATCCTTGTATATACTACGCGTACAGGCCAAACCAATGGGACTGGGGGCGGGGGAGCAAAATTCAAATATTGACACCTTCGAATACCTACGATCCCAATACATTTTTATTTATTTGGGGATCAATTTACTATAGAAATTTATGCTAAATTTGTTCCTCAGTTTGTGTCCAACAGTTTTCATTCTTGCCTTTGTTTTTTTTTTTCAAATTCGAACGTGTTTTTACTGATCAATAACACTTTCTGTTTTTATCGTTTAATTGGTCACCCCAACACGAATCGCAGCCGAGAGACGTTAGTCACGTGACAGTATCAGTTCAGTGACTAACCAGACCTGTTTTATTTTACTCATTGAGCACAAAAGTAACGCGTGTCCGAGTTTAAAAGCTTTATTTTGACGTGGCCGACCCGAAAGGAGCTTGACGCATATGTAATTAGATATCACCATTTTGCTTTCGGTTACTCTCATGGAATAAAAAAGGAAAAAGAATGAGTAAAGCTGATATTTCTATTGGTAATATAACTAATGTACGTGAGAAACAATAACAAATATGGCGTCAAATGATGTACTTGCTATAAAAATACGGTGTTTCACCTTTCTGAAGTCATATGAAACACAACGATTTCAGGGAATATCTATCTATCTATCTATCTATCTATCTAACAATTTCTTTATATATATCTACCCTAGTCTTTTCATATCAATCGATCGATATATCTATCTACCTCTTTCAGTTCATTTGTATCTATCAATCTTAGTGGGTATACCTATCTATCCATATCTGTCAGTTCATATCTATCTATCTATCTATCTATCTATCTATCTATCTATCTATCTGTATTAATCTGCATCTATCTATCTATCTATCTATCTATCTATCTAAGCTCTTATCTATCTATATCGGCCTGTTCATATCTATCAATCTATCTAACAATGTATGTATGTACTTATCGATCTATATCAATCAAAGTCTTTTCCGAAAAGCAAAATCGATGCCTAAGAACTTTCTCGCCTTTCAAAATAGTCAGTACATTAGTGTCTACATGGTATAAATATAGTTGAAGATTCATAGACAGACATCTGCCGGTGTCTGCATCACGTTAACTCGATAAACGGTCATTCCGCGAAGTTGATATTCGCCAGATATATTAGTCGAAAAACCAGAACTCCAATCTTGACACTAAAACTTGTGACGAAAAATGCTAGGTAAACCGAAGACACTTGTGATATATATATATATATATATATATATATATATATATATATATATATATATATATATATATATATATATATATACGGTATATGTAGTACAAATCAGGCTAGCGGTATAACATAATATAATAATATATCAATAATATAAAGGCACTTCTGAAATGTAATGGATTTATTTCATAGAGTGCTCGATACATACAACATTTTACTCATGAAGTTGAGTTTTATATCATTCCGGTTTAGAAGAGAGTGGGTCTATTGCAACGGAGTGTGTGTGTGGAAAGAGAGAGAGAGAGAGAGAGAGACAGAGACAGAGACAGAGACAGAGACAGAGAGACAGAGAGATGAGATACATAGGATGGAAAACCCTTGTCTTGTAAGAGTGCCATCCAAGGGATACTTTCTCTAGTTGGGAGCCTATAGCCTTCTAGCCATACTACTGTCTTTTGGCTTTCTCCGCAGTGGTCTCCCATTACTTTCAATTCGATGCCCTTATTTATTCTGTTTTGTGGGCTGACCTTGGTCCTCGGGCTGAACTGACAACAACGATTAATCATCTGACAGGTGATTTGCTGTTTGCATTCTTTCTGCAGTTGTTGTAAACGTGAATTTTTTATTGTCAAATCGACCTCCGGCGATGATTTAAAATTTGATATGAACATTTTTCAATTGGTTTCTTTACGTACTTACAATAACATATATAACATCCTTATTATCTAACACAAGTCAAGGAAAACTGATTCAATATCTGCCCTCGCCAATTAGAGCAGAGAAAGGCGTTGGAGAATTGATAATTTTGCTGAGAAAGGCAGAAAATTTTTCTCTTCAAGTTGCATGTTGTGTGATTTGAATCAACTTTGTAAAGTCGGTTGATAAAAAGTTTTTCTTCGTAGTAAATTGATAACACTGTTCTTGATCCGTGTGAAACAAATTGAACCCTCTGTCCCCTTGACTGAAGAACTCAGTGATTCGGTGAAAAAGGTTTTGCTATGAAAATACATTGCAAATGGAAAGAGACCACGTCGCCATTAGGATGGCCATTTTTTTTTCAAAGAGTATCAAACCTTTCATGGGAAGCTATCAAAACATTCTAAAATGCATAGAAATGTTATTTTCCACATAAAAACTTGTAAAACATCTGAAAAAGATAAACGTCTACCTTTGATTAGTTTATGCTTTATTGGGGTGACTAGTAATGTGATAAATATCGTCAAACCCCCACCAAACATTGTGCGATTGCATCCTACTTAAACGCAGTCTATAGGTCCCCTAATCAGACTTCATCTACATAATAAGCTTGTTGATATCCATGCAGTAGATTCAAGAAACATCAACGTTTTAAAACTGTGTGCGAAACTAAGTCTAACTTAGAGGCCTTTGAGCAGAAATTCATAATATCGACTCGAAATTCATCATCATCATCATCATCATCAGTCTTTTAACGTCCGTCGTTGGACATAGACCTTCCCTTAGATTCGCCACACTTCTCTATTATGGGCGTGCCGGAACCAGTATTTCCCGAATCTGTCTAGTTCATCTCTCCATCATGTGTTCTGTCAGCCTCGGTTTCTTATGTGATCTCTTGCGATCCATGTTGTGAGTCGTGATGTCCATCGGTTGTTTTTCATCCTAGCAACATGGCCTGCCCATTGCCATTTGAGATTTTTAATAGTTTCTATGAAGTCACAGACACCCGTTTTCTTCCTTATATACTGGGCTGTCTTGTGGTCTCTCCATGTAAGGTTGAGTATGATTCTCTCATGCATACGTTGCATACTTTTCAGTTTGCAGGTCTGTCTCTTGGTTAGGTTCAATGTTTCAGCTCCGTAAGTGACTATTGGAGAATGCGTTGGTTGTATACTTTTCTTTTCAGGATTATTGGGATCATCTGGTTTTTGAAAGTTGAGCTAGCTCTGCCGAGGGCTTGCCATCCCAAAAGTGATTCTTCGCTTGATTTCCTCCTCTTTCGAGGGTCTCATGGAGATTCGTTGTCCTAGGCAGACGCAGTGGTCTACCTCGCCGAGTTTTGCATTTTCTATCTTGACAGCTATGTTCTTATTCTCAATATCATTATTGCACATGAGTTTCGTTTAACTGAAGTTCATGTGTAGGTCGACTTTTTTGCTTTCTTTGTTTAGATCAAAGACTGCACCAAAATATTGGTCGCAGTACCCAGCGCACTACAGAAGGCAAATAGAATCGATTTTGTAGGGACGTGCCAATTTTGGCAGCCCTGGTAGTCAATGCAAGTGTCACCGAGATGTTAGGATTAATATATGTATAATGTAAATTTACTTTTGAGATTCGCTGTGGGGACACAGACAGAAATGCTCTGAAATGTGGTCGTGCACCGAACCAGCGGAGTAGGAAGTTATTTATTCGTCAAGAATGGAGACAATTAATTCACCACACACGCAAGAAAATCAATAAGGACTGGATTGATGAATATGAGAGAGGTAGAGATAACAGAAGTAGAATAAGAACGACGTTACAATAATAATCTCTTGAAGTTTTAAAGGACTAGCTTTTTCTATTCAGATGTTAAGTGCGTCACACTCGTTTCGGGTTTGAGGTGTGTGTATAAAATGCATCATTGTTAATTCTCTTGTATAATGTCTCACAATCAGTATTACCTGACTCGTTGGATTTACAAAAATGTATGCATACACAAATATGTATAATCAAGAAATATTTGTATATTATTGGACAGAAATAATTATGGATGCGTTATATTACTTTGACACCATGTTTGAAATGATCTACCGTTATTACAAGATGAATGTGTCATTTGGCCTAGACAGTGCAAATAGAATAACAAATTAAAGAAAATAGGGCTGCTTCTGAAATTCAACCCACAACCGATAAGGAACCCGCCTCGACGTAGCTTCACTCTCATCATTGAGCTTATCAGTCACCAGCAATGCCAAAGCCCGAATAAAATGAGAATTAAGGGTTAAATCAAGTTTAAAACAAGAAAACTCCTCAGTACAGTATTTTAATACCTGTAGTACTTCATTAGAAAAATTGGTTGACTTCTCCTTTAGAATTATATATATATATATATATATATATATATATATATATATATATATATATATATATATATATATATATATGATAACCTCAAGTAAGGTTAATCCATTCTCTGGGTGAAATGACATAAGCATTGAAATACTGTATAGAAAAATTTTTCCAAGCTTTTGTTTTTACAATATTTGCTCAGACAAAATCTACCTAAAATATTTCTCTACAAAAAGATATATACGAATTTATCATTTCTAAAAAAAATACTCTAAAGAGACACACGTACTGGATTTAATGGTTACTTATTCCAATTAATACATATATATATATACACACACACACACACACACACACACATATATATATATGTATATATTTATATATATGTATATATATATATATATATATATATATATATATATATATATATATATATATATATAGTAGAATATTGATTCGCTACACAAACTAGCTCATCTTTTTGCCCTCTTTGGGCCTCATCAGGTGAATCAGGCGTATGTATCGAACATTCTATGAAATAAATCCATTATATTTCAGAAGTGGTTATATATTATTGATGTATGATTATATTATGTTATACTGCCAGCCTGATTTGTACCACATATATATATATGTGCGTGTGTGTGTATTGCATCAAATACCTGTCTCCACCGGGTAGAATATCTAACGGGTGATAAAAATTAATTAGTTTTCTTCCGCTCAGGACTGTAGCTGCCTTTGGAATATTATTTTGTTTAGCCCCCCCCCCATTTTCAAGCCTCAAACAATTAGTGTTTATCGCATAATATCAGTGGAGATGTAGTAAGTGATTTACTATTCAAAATAGACTCCTATTGAGGAAAAAAAAGGCTCGGTTTACCTTTGACCCTTGAATGGAGGGTATCCCCATCAATTTAAACCCCTTGAAGATTTATTTATAAATGTATGAATTGAAGTATCAATTTGACAGAAAGTAAGGTCATACTTCAGCATTGCAGTTACATATGGAGATCCCCCCCCTAAAACCCTGAATTTCCCGTACATAGAGCTGAAATACCTATCTATGCTGGCTAAGATATATATATATATATATATATATATATGTAAAAAAAAATGATAGTAAAATGTTCAAACGTGTAGAAATAGGTTTCACTTCAGTTTTGACCTTTTATTCAGGAAAATACTTCCCTTCACTTCTGACACCTCGGGGGCGAAAATTAAGTTTATCTTCCGACCACTTGGAAGCGAAAAAGAGTTAACTTCAAGTCTGGCCCCCTTGGAAGACGAGGAAAAACTCTCAATTCACTTTTGGCCTCTAGAAAGGAGGAAACGTCTGCCTTCACTTTTGGCTGCTTAAAGACGACAAAATGTTTATTTTTAGTTTTGGGTCCTGAAAGAAGAGTAAAAATTCTCTTTTTACTTTTAGTCCTATTAATACTGGTCCCATTAATATTGAATCTTGAAAGGTTGAAAAGGTATCCATTCATGCTCAACCCCTTAAAAGAGAGGTTGGGGGAAGCCCCACTTCTCCTTTGGCCACTGAAAGGGAGCTAAATTATACCTTCATTTCCATGTTTTTAGAAGGAGGAACGATTCTTTTCATTTCAGACGCCACCTAAGAACGAAACCCCTTAATTTGTTACGAATAATTTCCCTCAAGTCTTTTGAATTCGGGTTTTTCGTATGACAGAAAAAAAAAATACCTCCCATATATATATATATATATATATATATATATATATATATATATATATAATGCTCCTTTATTCAGGGTTGAGCACTCTTTAAGTGAGGTAACTCGTCCACTGTAAGCTTAAGCAATGCTCTTCCACAGGAATTGAGCACTCTGGTGAATAGAGGATTTATGTGTAAAAATAAATCTATTGCTTAAATTCAGCTTTACTGACTGTTCAGTTCCGTAGCTCAGAGGTAGGATATCGGTCTCCTCTGAAGGTTTCAATCCTGCCTCGCAGTACTGGATGAGTTAATGGAAAGTCTATAACCACACTGAAGAGATGTAATACATTGAAACAGCTGTCTGTTGATTACACAATAATCATATACATATATGTATATATATATGTGTGTGTGTGTGCATATTAGGGAAGAGATAAAAAGACAGAACATCTAATATCATCCTTGATCTTTTGCAGGTACGGAAAAGTATCCCTTCACTTTTGAACCCGCTACGGTGTGTAGTAATAGTTCCCACTCAAGTATTATAATTACATTGTAAATATAACTCCATCAAAATGCTGTTTTTCTAAAAACATTTTCTTTGAGATCCCATCTCCACCCCCATCACCAGGTCCATTGAGTAGGCATGCCAAACATGGTTGGGCTGTGCCCATATTTAGGTCTTTTTATTAATTTCATTGCTCTACGAAAGTATTTAAAACTTAGAGAATAAATAAATTACAACAACATTTGTATATATTAATCACCGCTACCCCAAACACTGATATAGGTACTGTTGTTAGGTTTGGGTTATTTTTCTTCTTATAAATATATATATATACATATATATATGTGTGTGTGTGTGTGTGTGTGTGTGTGTGTGTCTATTTGGGTTAAGGTTATACATGTGCGCTGACGTTTAAATCTATCTACGTATCAATGTCTCGGGATTTTGCCCAGCCTTAACTGTTCATAGTTCAAGCATGAAATTTTGCACGCGATCTGTAAGGAAACTGCTTTGTTTGCTTGTTTTTAAATCCCTCCCCCAAAAAGAGGGTTTAGTGCCTAACAAAAGACATGAGATGTAATTTATTCATTGATTTTCCTTTTTTTCCAATTTTTTAATTGATCTCCCCCACACAACATGCTGCTAAAAGACATCGGATAATAGAAGAATTACCTTTTCACAAACATCTCATCAATTATGTTATGTAATGTAACTGTTATTATTGTTGCTGTTATTAATCAACGCTACCCACGACCGATCGGCTCGAACACTTTTGCTGGGTTTGGGTTATTCATTATTTATATACATCAGCTGTACCAATGGGAGAATTTCTCAGTTGTTAACACCGAAACAAAAACTAAATCTAATTATTGTTTCATACCTTTGTATCCGTCCCAACGTATGCCTATATGCTTCTCATCTCCCTTATCCCTTCCAATCTTTGATGCAAGTCTACGATTTCATCTTATTGTTATACAAACATTTATAAAGTTCATAAACCAAAAATTCCCAACATCCTCAGTAGACTACCTAACTTTCCTTCCTTCCCCTCTCTTCTTAACCTCTTATCAAACTAATATTCTTCTCTTTCTTCCCTCCTCCCTGTCCTTTGAGTAAACTACATAAATTTCTTTTGACCCGTCATCATCATCATCATCAGTGTTTTATCGTCCGTCATATGACTTTGATCTTCCCCAGGATCCACCACATTTCTCTATCATGGGCGTCGCAGAGCCAGTATTTTCTGAATTCGTCATTTCTCCATCTTTTATTCTGTTCCCCTCGATTTTGCATGTAACCTTTGGGGATCCATGTTGTCAGTTGTGATGTCCATCGGTTGTCTTTCATACTTGCAACATGAACAGCCCATTGCCATCTGAGTTTTCTGCTGGATTCTATGATGTCTTGGACTCCTGTTTTCTCCCTGATACACTAAGCTGTCTTGTGATCTTTCCATATGAGGTTGAGCACGATTCTCTCGTGTGCGCATTGCATGCTTCTTAATTCGCAAGTCTGTCTCTTGGTTAGGTTCCATGTTTCAGTTCCATGTGACTATCGGGAGGATTCATTGATTGTATACTCTTCTCTTTAGGATTATTGGGATCATCTTGTTCCTTTCTAAATAAAAATAAGGAATATTTTAAATGAACTAACATGCTGCCAAAAGACGTTGGTTAACTTTTCACATGTATCTCATGCGGAGCATGCAATTGTTATGGTTGTTTTAGATATGAATTACAACTACCCTCGACAAACCGGTGTAAACACTTTTGCTGGGTTCAAGTTATTCATGTGTTCTGATAATTATATATATACATGTATTTATTTATGTATCGAGTTTTAGCCCAGCCCCAATCATTCAGAGGAGAAATTTTATATTTTGAACACAAACACTCCTTGATGGGCAATGAAATTGTTTTCTTTTTCTTTGTTTTGTTTTAAATCCACCCCAGCCCAAGTTTTCAGTGGGGGGTTCAATTTACAACATAGGTTTATGCTGAATTTACGTGATGAAAGTAAGCATGTATGGGTGACGGTGATTCAAAATTTCCCTTAGAATGTGAGTACTTATTATTTCATATATATGTGCGTGTGTGTGTGTGTGTGTGTGTGTGTGTGAGTATATTAAGAAAAGGATATATTTGGTCCAACAGAATGAATTATAAATTCTTGCAGCAGCACCATTTTCTTTAATTGTTTATTACATTTACGTTGTTTAAGGCAAGTGATATATCAACAGGGTAACGACGGGATGTCATCTCAAAAAAATTTCTATATGATATAACGCAATTTATAATATATATATATATATATATATATATATATATATATATATATATATATATATATATATATATATATATATATATATATATTGTGTCGTCCACGGACAGCTGTTTCAATGTATTACTTCTCTTCAGTGTGGCTATAGACTTCCCGATATCCAACCTCTGAGCTATGGAACTGGACGGTCAGTAAGGCTAAATTTAAGTGGTGTATTTATTTACGCATGAATTCCCCATCCACCAGAATGCTCCATTCCTACTGAACAGGGTTGCATAAATATATATACACACACACACACACACACACACACACACACATATATATTAATATATATATATATGTGGGGGGGGGCAAATCTTTCCCACAAAAATGGTTTCAAACTGTGTACTCAGTATCTGTGTATTTCAGAAGGGAGCGCTGAGAACTTTTGCAAACACACTATACATAGTGCACATGTGTGTGTGTGTGTGTCTGTATATATGTGTCCGTGTGTTAGTATGTGTTTATGTACAGTGAAAATCTTAATAGACAATGAGAAAAACGATAACACAGATTTGGTGAATTTGTCCATCCAACGTGTGCGGGCCTGTACGTGTGTGTATATATATATATATATATATATATATATATATATATATATATATATATATATATATGTATGTGTGTGTATGTGTGTGTGTTTGTGTAGGTGTGTCTGTGTTTGTCTGTGTTGGTGCATCTATGCACATGTGTGAGTGTGTTTGTGTGTGTGTGTATTTATATTGATGTGCGTGTGTGTCGGATCTCAGGTCAACTTATTCGTTCGTGCATAACTAAGCGCAACGACAGGTGGGCCAAATTATTCCACTGCTCAATGAAAAGCTTTCATAGTTTCTGACCGAGAGAAGCCTCTTTTCTTTCCCTTTGTCATTGTAAATTATGTAGAACACAACACCTTCTACGGAGCAATTCGTCAGCTTGCATTGCAGATGCAGCCAGAGGCACGCGCGTTTGTTAGAGGCCGAATGTCAGAAAGCCTTTGTAGGCATTCATCTTGGCGTCTTTTCAACTCGTACCAATTGAAGTTTAAATCTAAAAAAAACAAAAAACAGAAGCAATTATTGAATGGTGTCGTCCAGTATTACGAAGTGTGCCACGCTAATCAGTGCCGGTACCCGAACTATAGATTGTCGCTAAAGCTACTCGTTTTCATATCTTTCATCATCAGTCATTTAACGTCCGTCGTTGGACATAGACTTTCCCCAGGAATTACCACATTTATCTATCATGGGCGTTGCAGAGCCAGTATTTTCTCGATTTGTCTAGTTCATCCCTCCATTTTGTATTTTGGCGGCCTCGGTTCCGCTTGTGGTATCTAGGTATCCATGTTGCGAGTCATGATGTCCATTGGTTCTCGTTCATTCTTGCAACATGGCCAGTCCATTGCCATTTGAGTTTAGTATCTAATAGATTCTATGATGTTTTGGATCCCTTTTTTTTCTTGATATAACTGTGCTATCTTGTGATCTCTCAATGCGAGGGTGAGTATCTCTTTATTCACTCACCCACCAGAGCGAAATGCAACACAAGGCCAACGCTTCACGACGGGTAAGAGGACCAACTTTGACGCGACTTTGGTTGCCATGCAATTGTGATTGTTAAAGCAACCACAGTCATGAAAGCGTCAGAAAAATCCTGACCGGTCCTTTTAAGTGCAACGGAGCAATTCTGCCCTGGTGCACCTCTTTATTTACTCTTCCACCAGAGCAAAATGCAACACAAGGTCAGGGCTTTACGTGGGGGAAATAGGAGACACCTATCAAAAACAGCTCAAGCCGATGCAACTTTGCTTGCCAAGCAACCCTGGTCCTGAAGCAACTGCAGTCACGAAAGCGTCAGGACAATTCCGTCCTGTTCCTTTTAGTTCAATGGAACAGTGCTGCCCCAAGGTGCCGAGTAATAGTGGGAGAACCTAAGGACGAGTCTAAGGGCTCCCTATGCGCGTAACAATGCGCAGCCTCAGTATAATCCCATTGGCTAACGTACTGCACCGGTGCACTCGGTCTTTGATGCCAACCACAACACAATCTCCGGCACATTCGGCAGGCAAGTATCAGTAACGACTCCTCGGTCTCTATACTACACTTTAATCCATGCCGAAGAGGCCAGAAAAAATAGAGGTGAACATCCTCTTTATTCACTCTCCCACCAGAGGGAAATGTGACACAAGGTCGGAGCTTTACGTAGGGAAAATAGGAGCAACCCATCAAAAATAGCTCCAGCCGACGTGACTTTTGTTGTTAAGCAACCAAAGCAACCGCGGTCACGAATGCGTCAGGCACGAGCCCGACATGTTCCTTTAGGTGCAATGGAACATTGCTGTCCCTGGACACCGTATCCCCTGCAGCTAGGCAGAGTAATGGTTGGAGAGCCGAAAGACGAGTCCAAAGGCTCCCTATATGCGTAGCAATGCGCAGCCTCAGTATAACCTAATTTGCAGACGCATTGCGCCGGCTCATTCGGCCTTTGGAGCCAACCACAACACATGTGCAATGGGCTGATCACGTTGCAAGAATGTCAGACTACTGATGAGTCTATGGCCGAAAAAATATGAAATGACGTGACGAACTAAACAAGTTCATGACCGATATGTCTGGCGGATCTTGGGAAAGGCATATAATCAACGACGGGCGCTAGGAAGACGATGGTGATGATGATATGAAGACAAGAATTATAAGTTCACCAATATGTACACCATTCGTGATAGTGATAGCAGGAGAAAGAGGGGGAAGAGAAGAGAGGAGGAAAGGAAAGAGCAAGCAGTCTTTCTTTGATTCAACTGATTATCAGACATAAAATATTGTCGTATAAAAAAACTCAAATGGCAATTGTCGGGCTATGTTTAAAGTATGTCAGACAGCTGCAGCACATCACAACTCGCATCATGGATCCCCAGAGATCATATGCGAACCTGTGGCCGGCAAAATATAAGATGGTGTGATGATAAAGAGCTACTGCTGCAGCTGCTGCTGCTGCTGGTGATGATGAAGATGATGAGGATGATGATATCCATCATATTTTTTCTGATGAAATTCAAAGTTTATCTGAACGTTCAATAACTATTTTACTGGTCAAGTAGGACTTATCAGTTGGTACAGATATGGTTTTGCAAATCACGGAATTCTAATGTTTGGTAAGTCAGAATGGACGGGGAAGTTACTAGCAAAGTGTATTGAAAAAAAAAAGGAACAAATTTGCAAAAACATTTTTTCACCCAAAAAGAATTTTTAAATTCTGGAAAAGAGTTCCTAACTTATACGAAAAAAAAGTACACGTTTGAATAATTTTAAGAATAACTAAGACTCGTCCTCACAGTCAATAATTCAACAACCGTAGCATCAGAATTTGAAGCCAAGTAAATAAAAGATTCCATCAAAGAATAAATATGATCAGAATGAATTCTGTAGATGACATCACAGGCATTCTCCATTGAAAACTTCTTAATTAGAGAAACATCAAGAAACATTCTTCAGGATGCTATCAATAAATCCAACAGAATAAGCCCCTACCCGCCACCAAAAAAAAAGTTAAAAGAAAACTTTTTTCCGGAAAAATATTGAGAAAAATCTATTTTTAGATGAGATCGAGTGGTGTGCTGATATCAATTTTCTATTCTGTAGACACAACAGTATGGCCAGGAGCACTGAAACCCACAAACAAATAAACCCGTTTGAATAAAGCCCCCAAAAGTTGAAAAAGACTTTTTTCCAGGAATAAAACAAAAAACATTATAAGAACGTTTAGAAGGAGTCTGGTGTTGTACCGTTGCCAATGTTCGAGTCTTTAGACAAAACGGTATGGCAAGGAGCGCAGCGGAACACACAAAAAAACAACAACATGTAAACAAACACAAGCAAATATTTAAAAAAAAAGGATAGAACCTTTCACCATTGTTAATGGCGACGGCAGTTCAATAAATTCAGATCATGATAAATGAAATAAAACAAATGAATGAATAAGTGCTTTTCTGTGCCGATGAGCTTGTATTTTCCTTCTTGTTTATTCAATTAAGTTTCATACATTTTGATCACATGGACTGATGTGTTCTGATATTGAATATATAATTCTCAATGTGAATTGTATCCGGAGATGTCCATAGAGGTATTTCTATTTGATATTTCCAGACACATTGGAAAATGAAACTCGCCTGTTCCAGGGATTGGATGAGTGTTTCACAAAATTGATGGATGATTCAACCAAGGATGAATGGAATTATCTTGTGGTTGAATGGAAATCGCAGTTTGAATGAAAGGTGAACGATACATGGATTTTGAATGACGTGATTTACTGAGATCTTTCTATTTTTCATACTTTTTTTCAAACCTTAAAAGAATAACGGTCATCAGCAAAAAAATGTTTCAAAGAGAGAGAGAGAGACAGAGACAGAAAAGGTGATATAGAAAGACAAAGAGACAGAGAGACAGAGACTGGAAATTAGTTGTTTATACGGACCAATCACCTTCTAGATACCCAATTTCAAACCGCAAGGTGAGTCAGTCTCAATTTCTGGGAACGACAGAAATCTGTTGTTGAAATCAGATTCAGATTGGTTAACGGCATTAGGAATCAAGTGACCCGAACAGTTGATCGTTAAAGAGAAATAGACAGTGTTTCTAACAAAGAAAGAGAGCTGTCATCTCATCAAGAGGGTGGATGATAAGAGAGAGAGAGCGAGAGAGAGAGAGCGTTAGTGTAGGTGAATATAGTGGACAAAGAAAGATGAAGATTTTGATTACTTCAAACCACGTCATATTATTCCTAAAAAAAAATCAATTCTCAAGATAAATAGATAGAAAGATCATTAAAAAAAATTCAAAAAATAACCAAAAGGAAAGACAGATAGCACACTGCAGAGAAGCACTCTTTAAGTGAGGTAACTCATCCATTGTAAGCTTATGCAATGCTCTTCCATAGGAATAGAGCACCGGCGGATGAGGAATTTCTGCGTAAAATGAATATATCGCTTAAACTCAGCCAGAGGTAGGATATCGGCCTCCGGGTCCGATGTTTTTCAATTCTGCCTCGCGGTACTAGATGGGATAAAAGTCTATAGCCACACTGAAGAGATGTAATACATCGTCTATGGATGACACAAAGATATACATATATATATATATATATATATATATATATATATATATATATATATATATATATATATGTAAAACGTTTTCCTTTTCCAATATTTTTATTTTATTTTTTATATATTCTTGTTTCGGACATTTCAACTTGAAAAAATAATAGGAAACAATTGATTTTGTTACAAAAAACAAATGTAGGCAAAATTGCCGAACGATGTCAAAAATTATATATTCAACGTCACAGGTTTCGAATGGAGTCTGTATTCTTCTTCTTTTTTTTTCATTTTCTATTCAAAGTGTAAAATTCTTGAGGGCATGAAATATTTCCAGTAATCTGGTACTCCATAACTAGTGTAACAATTATTATTCTAAATGGTTCTGGAGTTCCATAGTTCAATATTTTTGCACGTTGACGAATGGGTATTTCCATATGAAATGTAAACAAATGATTAGATCGGCTGCGACTGACAATGTTTCAATTCTTTGGGGTTTTGTCAACATTATAACACAATTTTCATGAAAAAAGGGATCAAGATTTGAGAAATTTTTCACTATTGTTAACAAAAACATCTTTTGCTTATAAGAAATAACCAGGTGATCAGACCGGCTTCAACTCGACATCTATATGAGTAGAATCTTGGTACAAGCCAACACTCAAAAGTCTATTGAAATGTGTTCAGGAATAACGCAGTTATCCAATTGGGGGCAAGAAAAAAAAAAGAGAGACCAAACGACGACAACGACGGTGATGACAGACACCCATAGCTAATGAATCCTCCCCTCCCCACTCTGGAGACAATAAAGAACTTTGTTTATAGGTGAATGAAATTTCGTTGTAAAGATTCGAGGGCGAATGACAATAAAATAGTTCAAGTAACGTTGTTGTTGATCATGGGCATATGATATCCAAAATTCTGGTTGACCATCCCTGATTTCACAGCAATGTAGTAGTTTGAAATTAGTGATATACATACAATACACAGACATTGGGACGGTGCTGCAGGTCAAACAAGTGCTCACCTATCATCCAATTACAAGAAGCGCTTCGTTGAAGATAAACTCATGTATATCAGGTTATATTAGAAACCGTCAACCCCGGCAGGTGGTGAAGAGAAATAGTTATCAATTGAAAAATGAAAGTCTTCGTTCATTGCAAGATAATACATTGCAAGACAAGAAAACAAAACAAGAAAAAAAACAAAAAACAAAACAAAACAAAAACAAACCTGACTCAATGATAGGACTGAGTGATCATCAATCACGACGAAACAAACATCTCACTGAGACGCCCATAAGACATCTATAATGGAAATTCCCGTCATCTACAGCTAATATGATAAGCAGATCCTCGTAATTCATCCCAATCGTCATGAAGCAAAGCATAAATCTGCAATATCGCAGATATTAACTGTAAATGCTAATCCACATACTTCACAGGCAAAGGGTTTCTCTCCAATATGTGTTCGCATGTGTGTTTTTAAACTGGTAATATACGGAAATCCTGAACCCCATTCTTCACAGGTGTAAGGTTTCTCTCCAGTGAGTTTTTGCATGTGTGTTTTTATTGATGAATTTGTTAAAAATCCTGATTCACAAACTTCACAAGTGTAGCATTTCTCTCCAGTCCGTGTGTGTTGCATGTGTATTTTCAAACTAGAAGTCTGTGAAAATCCTAATTAACAACACTTCACAGGTGCGGATATTCTCTCCTGTGTGTTTTTGCATGTGCATCTTCAAGCTCAAAATCCGTGAAAATAGATTCACCTTTCAAATGTTTTTTTTTTCGTTTGCTATACAACACTTTCTTGCTTTAACGAAAAATGGCAAAGATTCTAGCCAGTGAGTTCAATCAATAGATAATTCAATCCACGAAGATTCCACACACATAAGTTGAGTGATCTTTTTGCTATCAGTGTTGGATATGATATAGATTTAGTTAGATATCATGTGTGATGACGGGTCGATTGCCTACGGGACAACTGTGTACCGGTCATTTGCCGACCTGAACATTCACTTCAAAATTGATAACGCACAGCTGAAGGGAGTAGACCGCTACATCTAACTTGGGCATCTCTGTGATATCCTCAGATAATAAAAAAAGAACAAGTGAAGAATCACGATAGATAGGGAAAGTTAAGTAGAGCAGACTTAACCTTCAAAGACACAAAAGTCTAATCATTTCTAAAAAAAATAAAAGTTTGGAACCAATATATTTTCCTCATAGTCACCTATGGAGCTGAAACATGGGACCAAAACAAAAAAATGACTCTTAAACCGAGAACCAAGCAACATGCACTAGAAAGAATCATGCTTAGCATCCCATGGAGAGTTTGCAAGACAGTGCAGTATATTAGATTAAAAACAGTAGCCAGAGATATCATTGAATCCATATGAGAACTCGTATGGCAATGGGCTGGCCATGTTGCAAGAATGGCAGGCCACCTATGGACACCGAGACTCATAGTATGGATCCCCAGAGATGATATCCGAGAATGTGGTTGACGGAAAATGGTGTGATCAGAAAACACTGGCTCCGTGACGCCAATAATAGAAAAAACTGGTGAATCTTGGGGTAAGTATAGCGACAGACGGTAAAAGGCTGCTGGTGATGATTTTTGATTCCCGGTCATTTTGTGTATCACTGGACGTAAATATTTACTTCATTCTATAACTGTAGGCAAATTAGGTACGTATTGTTCGTGAGGGTTTAATTTGTTGACTTTTGTTGGAGAAGTATTTTTAAAGAAACCAAGCGAAGAATCCCTCTAGGGTGACAAGCATTCAGTAGAGCAAGCCCAACCTTCAAAAACAAGAAAATCCCATAAGTTCTAAAAAGAAAGGTATACAACTAATGTGTCCTCCAGGTAGCCACTTATGGAACTGAAACATAGAACATAACATAAGAGACGGATCGGCATCCTAGCATGAGAGCTATGCAACGTGCACATGAGAAATTCAGGTTCAGCCTCACATAGACAAATGACGAGACAACACAATGTATCTGGGGAAAAACAAGAGCTCAAGACAGAATCCATTAGAAAACTTATATGGCAATAGGCTGGTCATGTTGCACGAATAGCTGACCACTGATGGTCATCATAGCACACAACATGGATCCCCAGAGATCACATGTGCAACCAAGGCCGGCAGAATACAAGATGGAAAGACGATGTAGACAAATTCCGAAAGTATTGGCTCTTTGACCCCCACGATGGAAAGATGAGACGAATCCTTGGGGAAGAACTAAGTCCAACAGCGGCCGATGAATGACTGATGATGACGATCCTTGACGTGTGCATCAGAATTGCGATGTTTTAGACAATTGTTATAAATTTTATGACATTAATATTTCATTTCATCTCAATTTTTCAGCCATCATTTTAATTATAGTCACAGCTTTAATCTTTTTCTTTCGTATGTTGTAAACGAGGCGTATCTCATTTGCCTACTATTACAATATGAGGTAAATGTTTACATTAAGCGGTACGCAAATGACTTCGATGTACTTGTCCAGTACGCAAATGCTCTGGTAACATTATGTAGTGCTAATTTTTTTACCGTATTATTTCAATCCATATAATGTATCTTCGATGAAAATAGTAGCTTAAAAGATAACATTTGATTTTATCAAATACCTCTTAGAGCGCTCAGAAAAAACAGATACATCACATTATTTTCTAATAATCATCATTGATTATTTTCTAATTTAGTTTTCCAACTTCTGAAGTAATTTGCATATTATGTGTACTTTTGAATTAATTTTATACAGTGTATCAAATTAGGAAAACAGCCAATACCATTCTTACACATAAATACTAAATCAACTAAAAAGACCCTTGAATCCAGAAAAAAAAACGTCCTGACCCATCTGAAGTCTATAGAATAGAGTGAATACTGATGTCTATTGCTCAAAATTCCCTCAGAAAATTATGATTTCATCAATCTACTGTAAAACCAGACGACTCAGCAGTAAACTACAGATCTAAACCTCCACCGGTGTTAGAAAAAGTTTCTTCTCGGCAAAAATTGTATATGTTGGTAGAGAATAATTTTTTTCTGTTTAATTGGTATTTTTAAAGATGATATCATATGATGGCTTGAATGAAGTCTGAAATTGAACCGACACAACGGATTTGATATTCACAAGGGTGAACATCTATATAAATGATACAAAAAACGAGTTATGTCTTTTGTTATATTTACTGGTCCCTCATCGTTGAAAACCTTTTTAGTATAGTCTACATAAGTGAGCCTTGTATCCAAAATATAAACACGATGCATAAAATAATATCAATATACATAAAACTTCACATAGAATGACAAACTACTTGTACGGCAAAAACTATATAATGAAAGGAGATGGTGTTTCATCAACATTGTTGGGGTGCCATGTTAATATAATTGTTTTTTGTTTTCAAAATTCCCGAAACAGTTACATGGTAAACAACAAGAGACAATTTATAGATTGGACAATGATAACAGAGTATAGGGGAAACAAAAAAACACTTTTGAAGATTACATAAATTGCATTGACAGATATCGGAAAATAAGTGACTTGACTGACACAAAAAAAATTTGCAAAAAGTCTTTTGATGTTTAGCATTTAAAGCTGAAAAGCTTTCAATTTTATATCTCTCTCTATATCTATCTATCTATCTATCTATCTATCTATCTATCTATCTATATATATATATATATATATATATATATATAAATGGAGAGAGAGAGAGAGAGAGAAAGAAAGAGAGACAAATACATAGAGAGAGATATTTGATTAAGCGCAAAGCCATTCATGGATTAAGGCTTTAAATTTTTGATATTCAGAACTAAATCGAATATCGATGGCGTGCAGTGCATTAGATTCATTTAAACCCTTTCTATTTTTGTACTTAACCATTAATTTCAAACAAATCAGAACAAAAATAGAATATACTCACCATCACAGT
>OY735224.1:5941322-5946322 GCA_963457665.1 Thysanoteuthis rhombus | reverse complement strand
CTATATCTTTCTCTTCAAAATTTCTTAATTGTGAAGTATAAAGGACACTTTCTTTGGATCTTTAAAAAAAAAAAACTCCAAGTACATTTTTACGAGTGCGTTATGTTGTTCAGCATATATTTACCTCTCGCTCAATACATATACGATACCAACAAGAAAGTCACAGTACTGTCAGATCTAAATTCTGTGGAAAGCATTGAAGTTAACAGTTATGAATGAATAATCAACTTACATGGCATATAATGAATAAAAAAGATATTTACGGGAGATCTTTAATTAAAATTTCCGTAATAATTCCGTAACTTTTCAAACTATATATATATGTGTATATATATATATATATATATATATATATATATATATATATATTTATATATATATATATATATATATATTTATATATATATATATATATATATATATATATATATATATATATATATTTATGTATATATTTATATATATATTTCATATATGTATAGATAGATAGATAGATGAATATATTCATAGAGAGAGAAAAAGAAGGAGAGAGATTCAGAGGTATTTTTAATCTTTTCAAATTCATTCTAAGATGTATCATCGTTACATTATTGCATACATGTTACATTATTATCAATTTTGACTAATTTATAACTAAATCCTGAATTAAAGTTGCTTTTTATCATAACATTGAATTGGGTCATAATTCTACAACGATGATTAAACAGCGTAATCGGAAATGAAAAAAAAAAGTGAGCCCACGGTGAGAATCGAAATCACTCCTTCAAACCAGAGGGAGTCCAGTATATGCCTGGCTAATTGATCCATTCGGACTTCGTTGTCAAGCAGAAGCTGATTTTACACTTTGAACCTGACTCTTTGGAACGGATATTTGACGTGCATTGATGTTCTCATTTGAGACGTAGGAATCTTACATTCTAATCAATAATCTTATATGTACACATAGATGTTAGCGGCAAGAAAAGTGTAAGAGGGCTGAAAATTTAAACGTTTATTGCTTATGTCTAAAAGAACGTTATTTCAACCCCCAAAGTTTTGGATGGGTGGTTCGACTTGCATTGTATTTTTATGCGAAAAGCGTCTATTTTCCCCCAGTAGCATTCAAGCCTTTTTTCTTTGAATTCAGACTCAATCCTACTGCTTTATATTACTGTTCTTTAATGCGCTACGGAATGGCATGAATCCGTTTTCTTTCCACCAGGCTATGGGTGGAATAGCTCGTTGGGAAGTGAATGACATCACTCCATGTATTGGTCGCCTCTACGTCATTTTCACAAATCTCAAGCATCGGAAAACAAGCCTTGTTAGAAAATGTGCAATATCTGAAGCCTAGACGAGGATGAGCGAGGTCGTAGCCAGCGTCAGGGCACCATTTCACTTTTTGTCTAGTAGTAGTATTTTTTCATTCTATGGAAAACCTTGATACCTCTAGATCGTGTTGTGCAGTAAGGGAAGCCTGATCAGTGTTACCGGAGAGATATCCCCGAGAACACCACGGTAACAACTTCTGGCTTGTGATTAAATGTTGCAACTGAAGAAAAAAGAAAAAGTTTGACATGTGCTCCAAATTGGTTTTCACTTGATCATCGTAAACAATACTGTATTTTCTTTTTTTTATCCCGTGGAAAATCATGATCGTCATCATCATCAGTCTTTCAACACCAGGACATAGACTTTCCCCAGGGTTAGCCACATTTCTCTATCATGGACGTCGCAGAGCCAGCATTTTCTGAATTTGTCTAGCTCGTCTCTCCATCTAGTTCTCTGCCAGCCTCGGTTGCGCATGTAATCTGTGGGGATCCATGTAGTGAGTCGCAATTTCCATCAGTTGTCGGTCATTCTTGCAACATGACCAGCCCACTACCATTTTAGATTTTTGATGAATTCTATGATGTCCCTGACTCCTGTCTTCCTCCGGATGTACTATGCTGTTTAATGGTCTCTCCGTGTGAGGCTCAGCATAATTCTGTCATGTGCACGTTGCATGGTTCTCAATTTGCAGGTTTGTCTCTTGGTTAGGTTCCATGTTTAAGCTTCATAAGTGACTATTGGGAGGATGCATTGACTGTATACAATATATATATATATATATATAACAGACTGTTGTATGACATATGCTATGTATCAAAATCATTGCTGAAAGGGAGGTGGTGTGTGACCAACACAGCTGGGGTGCCATGTTCATATGAATCTTTTGTTTTTAAATCCCCGAAACGGTTACATGGTGAACAACTGATGATCCCAACAAGAGAAAATATACGCATAGTACCTTGAAACAAAGTATATGTAAAACAGAAGAGAAAAACGCATCGAAGAAAATAACGTAAATTACATTAACAGATATTGGGAAATAAATGATTGAAGTAACTCACAATTTTTTTGAATAATATATTTAATATTCAAAACTGTAAAGTTCGATTTCTGCTTCTTTTGTTTATTTTATTTACGTTGTATAGGCCAAGTGATCAATTTCGAACAGAGTTTCCAATATGATACAACGCAATTCATATTCATTCTGTCATATCCATTTCCTATAATATACACACAAAAACGCACACACACACACATATATAAATGAAGCCTGAAGAGGGCAGAAACATGAGCTAGTTTGTGTAGCGAATCCACATTCTACTCTTCCATAGGAATAGGGGACTCTGGTGGATGTGGAGTTTCTGCGTAAATGAATATATCGCTTAAATTCAGCCTTACTGCCTGTCCTGTTCCGTAGTCCATAGGTAGGATATCAGCCTCCGGGTCCGATGTGAGGGCTTCAATTCCGCCTCGCGGTACTGGATGGGATAAAAGTCAATAGCCACACTGAAGAGATGTAATACATCGAAACAGCTGTCTGTGGATGACACATATATATATATATATATATATATATATATATATATATAACACAAATGATTCAATGGTCAACGAGCTTTACAGAAGAATCAACTAAGTAATATGATGAAATTGATCCCTCCTTGGTGTCCAATTCTCTGTTAAAAAGGTCAGCCTAAAAAAACTTCTTTCTTCTTGTTTTCTTCAACCTTTTTTTCTCTTCATTCCTCCATGTTTTTCTTTCTTTATCCACATTCTCACTTCCTTCACTGCCATTTTTTTCTCTTTTCATTCTTACTTTCTCTTCCTTCATTCCCAGTTTTTCTTCCTTCATTCCCATTCTTTCTTCTTTCACTCCTACTTTTTCTTTCTCCATTCCTACCTTTTCTTCCTTCATTTCCATTCTTCCTTCTTTCACTCCTACTTTTTCTTTCTCCATTCCTACCTTTTCTGCCTTCATTTCCATTCTTTCTTCTTTCACTCCTACTTTTTCTTTCTTCATTCCTACCTTTTCTTCCTTCATTTCCATTCTTTCTTTTTCCTTTCCTTATTTTAATTTCTTCATTCCTACTTTTTTCTTTCCTTCCCATTTTTCCATCTTTCATTCCTACTTTGTTCCTACAGCCCCATATTTTCGTCCTGTGATGTCATAAACAGAATTTATTCTGACCACATTTATTCTTCGATGGTCTGCTTTTACATGACTTCAAATGTTGACGTTGAGGTTTGTCCATATACATCGAGACCAATTTTGAACGCTGATAACGAATTTCATGTCCATTCCGCCTTTGTACGTCTCGTTTGACAAGACCTGTTTTCAGTTTTAATGCATATCTGGCTATCCAGGCGTAAGTTGATTGGAAACAGGGTTTGTATCAGTCAGAACTTTTTCAATGCAGATCATCCAAATTACTATATATAAGATATACCGAGAAAATATAATCCAAAAAGTCAAACTAAAAACGTTGAACTTGGAGACCCCTTTGTTGCTCAGTAAGGGGTTTATTCTAAAATACAGCTACCATCACATCATGAAAAGTAGATATGATATAAGAAAACAGATTACATCTTTAGAATCAGCATCCAAGATTAGATTAAGTACATTTCAGCAAATGCTCGGTGAAATTTTGTTGCTGACCGGTGTAACTAGAAGTAGGGTCGAAAGTGCTATGTCCTAAACATCTGGCTAATACTTACACCCATTAAATACGGTAATGCGTTTTCTGACAGATAAACAAGAAAAAGTGATAAAATCATTTTTAAAAATATAATTTCTGTTATCTTTAATCAATCGTGTGTTAATGGTGTTGTTAAGTTCAAGCAACGTCTCGCACAAGACCATTATCATGGAGCATCAATTATGAATTCAAATCAGTAATCTGAGATTTGCTTGTTAGAAAATTATACACGTCTGGATTCAATGGCTGTAAATTTTAAGACCATTATCATATAATCGAGAACGTCCATGCTAAATAAGATCGTTTTTTTTGTCTTTTTTTTTTGGAGTTTGAGAACTGGGGTTTGACTAAATCCAATTGCTGAGGGGTACATTATGCCTTGAGAAGAGTTTAGTTCGTATCTCACCAAGATATATGTTTGTTTACCGTAGTTGTTATTTGATGAAGCAAAGTTAACTTACGATTTTAGTTTGGATGGCGCAAAGTGCTTTAATCACATATCAGCCACTATTATTGTCATGATTTTTTTCCATCATTACGTATGATACAGTCAGACTATTTCCTTCGTTGGTGTGTTCATTTATTCACAACGTTTCGCCCCATGTGCCCTCTGGCCTTCATCGAGTGCTGTTTGTTCAATAATGTGGATTTGGTACTCAGGGCGCATACCCGACTATACTGAATTGGACACGTCATGTTCGTTTTCTGTATATAAGGATACTTCTTTGTTGCCTCCCTTTCATTGGGAAATCCATTTTGCTTTTTTTCAGATTGAGCATTGATATCAATAGCATCTGGGAGCTTCTAATCATGAGAGACTCCTAAAAAGCAGAACGGATTACAAAATGCAAGAGTTCTGTTTCAGACATATATCCAGGAATTCTAGAGATTAAATTATCATAGCAATAATGGCAAGGTCGCTGCTTTCATTTGTCTCGTAATTGACTTATATAACTTAAACCCTGACCAAAACACTAACCCTGAACCTTGCCC
>OY735224.1:5928822-5936322 GCA_963457665.1 Thysanoteuthis rhombus | reverse complement strand
CGTTATATGGATATATAATACAACAAAATATCAATTAATTATTTACTAATATAATTTACTATAATAATATAATTAATCAGCGTTAGAAACAAAGCAGGGGTTATATGGACAGTTAGAATGAACACGATGAGAGAGTATCAAGTGGTTATTTGGGCTTCTGTCTTTCTGAAGGGCTGTTTAGCTTGATTAGAAAAGCCAAGCGAACTTAAGCGGCTACCTAATCGGTTACACGTTTGATTCCTTCAGCAATCTCATTTTTATTAATTGTTTATCCTATTTACGCTGTCTAGACTGAGTGGTATATCATCCATGTATCAACAGGAGGTAATTTCAAATCGATTTTTAAATGATAGGACGCGTTCATAAATATTCTTTCGGATTATATATATATATCTCTTAATGATATAAATGAAGAAACCACACTGCATATACGGACAGTAAACGAACAAGATGAAAAAGTCGGGATAAGGTGATGTATACATAGATATATGTATATATATATTTGTGCGTGTATGTGTGTGTGTGTGTGTGTGTGTGTGTGTGTGTGTGTAGCAAAAACTATTTAATGAATGGAGGTGGTGTCCGATCTCACTTCTGGGGTATTATGTTAATATAACTGTTTTGTTTTTAAAATCCCCGAAACAGTTACATGGTAAACAACTGATGGTCCCAACAAGAGACAATTTATACATTGTACCATTATTACAAAATACACGTAAAACAGAGGGAAAATACTGAAAAAAATTACATAAACTTGAAGTTTCTTGAAGTTCAGTGTTTAGTAAAGCTTTTTAGAGTATGTAGTTGTGCGTGTTTCATGTATTTTATGCGTATTTTCTCTTTTTACCACTATCTACAATTACACACACACACACACACACACACACACACACACACACACACACACACATATATATATATATATATATATATATATATATATATCACGTGTGCAAAGGCACTCTTTTTGGAAATCTAGAAATGGATACAGAGTTAGAAAACTATTTTCACACAGCAAGTTTTTCACATGCCTAATATATATATATATATATATATATATATATATATATATATATATATATATTCATTATTCAATTTTCACTACTTTTCGACTCGATGTACGAATGAACACATCTCTTGATCAATTGAAAGCCGAAAGCTCTAAATCACAATCTTTTAGACTACATTTAAATCCATTGAATCCAGACACACACGCTGATTAACGAACTCAATGTATGACATGAGTTATATGTCATAGCTGTAGGGGAGGTGATGTTTGATTAACGCCGCTGGGGAACCATGTTGATATAACAGTTTGTTTTTAAAATCCCTGAAACATTCATACGATTAACAATCGGTGATTCCATCTGCAAGAAAAATTCATATTGTGCCATAATGATAAAGTGTATGTGAAACACAAAAAAAGAACAAGGAAGAAAATCACATGAATTGGATTGACAGATATTGGGAAATAGGTGGCTGAACAGTGACAGAGAGGAAAATTTTGAAGAAGTTTTTTTTAATGTATCTAGTGTTTAAAGGTGTAAAGCTTCTTAGACTATAAATCTAGGAAGCTCCACACACACACAAATACACACATATATATATACATGCATATATATATATATATATATATATATGTATATATATATATATATATATATATATATATATATATATATATATATATATACATAAATATATATATGTATATATATATATATGTGCGCGTGTACGTTTGTGTGAGTGTGTATGTGTGTGTCGATAATAATAAAGAAGGAAAACAAGGACTATTTGCAATTTACACAAAAGACCTGTACGAATGCCTTAATGGAGCCGCTTTTATTTCTTCCGAGATCCTCGACAGTGGTTGTGGAAACAGCTTTGGTTTTGCCACGCGTTTGGTAACACATGTGCTGCCGTAAACACGAGTGTAGGCGGTCACGGTCGTCGTGGGTCGTCGGTGGGGGGTGAGGCTAGAAGCCCGAGCCCGTGGAAGGCAGCCGTTTGCCTGGTATGCTCTTCACGGCAACGTTGCTGAGCGTACGCAAATCCCCCCCAGTCCCCATTTAGACGTGTGCGCACTTATATGTAAGCAGTGTCGTCTGTTATGTAACCGAAGACATGCTACACGTGCTCAGAGAGCAGCAGCTAGCGTGTCGGTCTTGCAGAGCCGTGTGCAGCGAGTTCGATCCCGTTTCTTTCTCTAATGTGTTGTCTTATGATCTCTCAATGTGATTTTTGAACATGATTCTCTCCTTTGCATGATTCTCAGTTTGAAGGTCAGACTTTTGGTCAGATCCCATGTTTCAGCTCCATAGGTGACGATCAGGGAGATATATTGGTCGAATACGCTCCTTATCTAAATACGACCTTGCGTCTCATCGATGCGTAAACGACATAAGCAGTAGCTTAGGAACATGTGACAACCAGAGTCTGCGGCTATGAATGCTTGAAATGACTCACAAGAGGCTGTGGGAGGCCAACTAAGCAACAGCTCCATAGGTGACGATCAGGGTTAGATATTGGTTGAATACACTTCCTCTCAAAATACGACCTTGCATCAAATCGATACATATGCTAAGTAAGCAGTGGTTTAGGGACCTGTGACAACCCGAGTCCCTGGCTAAGAGTGCTGGTAATGACTCATCAGATGCTGCGGGAGGTCCACTAAGCAAACTTTTCTTGGAAACCCGTAAAGACTTAGGTCGGTCCTGATAGACACCCAGCTTCGTCCTGGTAATACGTTGAAATGATTTTATACAAAGCACCCAGAGAGTGCATACCTTTGCCAATACAGTACACTAAATGTAAACTGAATTAAAATCAGTTCAAATATACCTACGACACGGGAAAGGTATCTGTGTAAGTTCCGGCTCTCCATATTTCTTGATATTGTCCCAACATATGAAATTTCTCACATTTGGAGAAAATGGATTTGTCCTGAAATTTAAAAAAAATTGTTTTTGGCCATGGCCCACGCTTCCACAAAATGTCATTAAAATACATTGAGAACTTTTGGAGATATTGAAAGAGCAAAGGAACAAACATGTGGTAAAACAAATCAACGTATGAAAAAGCGGTGAAAAATATCTCTCAATCAGGAAAATACTCCTTTGATCCGCCCCAAAATTGAATCATGGCCTAGCTCATGGCTCACCCTTCCCCAAATATACGTTGGTATTCAACTCTTGGAGATATTGTGCTGACACACATGAGTAACATTATCATCGTCATCAGTCTTTTAGCATCCATCATTGGATATACACCTTCCCCAGGCTTCGCCAGATATCTCTATCAAGGGCGTTGTAGAGCAAATATTTTCTGGTCTTGTCTACTCCGTCTTGCCATTTTCACATGTAAGTCATGATGTCCAGCAGTTGTCCATCGTTCTTGCAGCATGACCAGCCCGTTGCTATTTGAGTTTTCTGATGGATTCTATGATATCTCAGACTCCTGTTTCGTGATCTCTCTATGTGATATTGAGCATAATTCTTTCATGTAAACTTTGCATGATTCTCAGTTTGAGGGTCAGTCTCTTGGTTAGGTTCCATATTTCAGCTCCATAGGTGACTATCGGGAAGATGCATAGGTTCATACCATTTTTTAAATTTTTTATTGGATTTCTTTTGTTCTAGAAGGTTGAACTTACTCTACCGAAGGCTTACGGTTCCAGAGTGACTCTTCGCTTGATTTTTGTTCTTCTGAGGATTTCATGGTCATTCATTGTCTTCGGTAGGTACGGTGGTTTGATTTCTCGAGTTTTGCGTTCTCGAATTCGATCGTTGAGGGTTTGTTTTCGACATGTCGGTTGCTTATGACGTTTTTTTTTTTTTTGGTTTAAGTTCACGTAAAGGCCAAATTTTGCTTCCTTCAGTCAGTTCGTCTTTCATTTGTTGAAGGTCATAGAGGTTTTGTTCAAAATTACGATGTCGTCTGCGAATCTAAAATTGCTTCGGTATTCGCCGTCTATTTTGAAACCCATAGATAGCGGATTTAAGCCTTTCTAGAAACTATTCAAGCATGACTTTACAGGACACTTACCGTTGCGTGATAGGCAAGCAAGTACATCTTTCACACGAGGTTTTGGCTCAATTTTTGAGTGGTGAATCCGTTTAGGAATATTTTCATGGATTGCAGGCCAAAGTAAATAATAAAAAGATGGAGGAATTATCACACAAATCTGTTTTTGATTTTTAATTAATTTTTGACGAATAAAGAAAACGGAGAGTGATTATATGCCATGTTATGTATTCAGTGAAGTCGATGGGCCAGATGACATGTGGCTGTGGTCCAGGATTAACACGCCACAGTTCCTGACATGCGCTGAACTTCGAAAAATAACTTTGATTTCATCTTATTATTCTAGTTTCACCAGTATATCTTGAAATTTCAAGTTATATTTTACCGAAGTTATGTTTCATCTAAGTACTATAAATAACTCAGAAAAATAGGCCGCTCATCTATAAACATTTCATCATCATAATCGTCAGTCTTTTAACGTACGTTGTTGGACATAAACCTTCCCCAGGATTCGCCACACTTCTCTATCGTGGGCATCGCGGAGCCATTACTTTCGGAATTTGTCTAGCTTGTCTCTCCATCTAATACACTGCTGGCCTCGGTTGCACATGTGATCTCTGGGGGTCAGTGTCGTGAGTTGCAATGTCCATCGGTTGTCTGCCATTCTTGTAACATGACCAGCCCATTGCCATTTGAAATTTTTAATGGATTCTAAGATGTCCCAGACTCCTGTCTTCTTCTGGATGCACTGTGCTGTCTTGTGGTCTCTCCATGTGAGGTTGAGCTTGATTCTCTCCTGCACACGCTGCATCCTTCTCAATCTGCGAGTCTGTCTCTTGGTTAGGTTCAATGTTTTAGCTCCATAGGTGACTATCGGGAGGATGCATAGGTTGTATACTGTTTTTCCTAGGATTATTGGGATCGATTTGTTTACCCAAAACTAAAAAAAACATGTTGAATAGTTTACGTCCGCCATTTTTGTTGTTTGGGGTTTTGTTTTTGGTTTTTGGTTTTTGTGGAAAATTCAGAAATTGTTTTTTTTTTAGTGTCCCTGTCCAACAGAAGGTGAGAGAAGTAACTTATCTACTGATCCAACCCTCTCCTTCCCAATGTTTTTAATTGATTATCCCAAATACGGCATGCTGCCAGGACATGTTGATTGCGTGACGGTTAGCATTAAGTAACAACTGGGCCTGTCTAGTATTTTGTCAAACTATTCAATTTTAAACCAACTTCTCCTTTTCGCTTCACGCCTTTCACTCCCTTTGAATTCGATATAATGAATGAATATCGTTTTTTTTTCAATTAAAACTCAGTCGGTTGTTTACAGAATTTGAAACAGTTCCGAACAAACCGGAACTGAAATTAGTGCTGTGCTAATGTTGTATTTGAAAAATTGACAAAAGAGCGAGCGAGTTAACAAAGCTCTTAGCTAAGAGATTATTCACCGTAAATATCCACACATTCTCGAATTATCGTTTTGCATTCGACGTTTGTCATGCTTACGTCACTAGTGACATCTGGTGACATAACCTAGTAGAAATAGAATTTCGTCTTACTTTGAATATGATAAATTGTATGTTTACTTTATTTTAACTCGAGATTAGTTCAATAATCAGGAAATGTTTAGCACGGGCCAGAAAATGCTGAGCAAAGAAACGTTCTTGATATTTTGAAATGCAATGGCAAAATTACACAAGTTATCGCCGTCATTTGTTTAAATAATACATCATTAATAATGTCAAACTCCTATATTTTGAGTTCTGACGTTGATATCGTTTGTCAAAACGATGACAATGACCTCACCAAAAAACCAGTGATATCGTGACGGCACTAATAAGAGTTGGTACACCGGTTGTTGTAACATCGTATTTTTACCTGCAACGAACGTCGGTAGGTCTATAAGTGTCCGAAGCTTTTTCTTTCAGACCAAATTTGAAAAATGTCAAAGCGTATGTAAAAAAAAAAAAAAAGCGAAGAGACTCTACGTTGGATTCGTTTTTTGTTTGTTAGTTTGTTTTTCTTAATCGATCATCAGAAAGAGAAAATAGAAAATAGAAGAAAGAAAGAAAGAAAAAATGAAAGAAAGAAAGGGAGGAAGAAATTGTTACAGTATTTATAACAAATGTATACACTCCGTGCATATATCTCAAACTCTTTTTTTTTAAATTTCCGAATGAAAAATATTGAAATTTCGGGCAGTATTTCCCGTTTTATTTTTTGATGCAACAATCAACAATTTTTTTGTTTCGGACGTTTTAACCAGAACTAAATTGAAAAAAAAATGGTTTTATTACAGAGACAAATTTCGACAAATATTGTCAACATCGTATAAAGAACGTTAGAAGTTTAAAACAGCGTCTGTACTTTTTCTTGTTCTACAGTGTTTTTTAAGCATCTAGTTGTAAGTTCGGGCAACATGTGGTCGCTTACAAATGTGGCATTGTATTTGAATAAGACTATGTCGTAAAGTACGGACTAATGTCAAAATTATTTATATATATGTATATATATATATATATATATATATATATATATATATATATATATATATATATATATATATATATATGTATAACCTATCGAAGCATGTGCCATCTTAAAGTTAAGTCAAGCGTTCCTGATAGAATTGGGCTATTATTTATTGTATACATCCGTTAATCCACCGTGAAAAATTCATGGATATATTTGAAATTCTATGAAGTGACTTTTCAGAAAAGAAAGTCAATAGTCCATTTCCTGAAAGCAGTTAAGAGTGTGAATGAATATTTACGTCTCATCAATTTCATCTGAGGTATTATCGCAGGTTGGTTGAATTCCTTTAGGTGGAAACATTCATTGTTTCAAATGCTGTGTAGTGGAAGAATCTATTGTCACCGACACGCACACCGACGCAAACATATATATATATATATATATGCAAAAGCATTTTCCTACAAAATACAGTTTAATAACAATATTGGATAAATTATCATACTTTCTTTCATACTTTGATATACTAAAGCGTTAAAGATAGTAAAATGATTTTTCCTATATATATATATATATATATATATATATATATATATATATATATAATGTGTACTGTAGAGAGTGACACAGACTCGGGAGTGAAGTGTTTGGGAGTAAGGTTTATTAATCCTTAAAAGTAAATTATCCATACATGTTTCGGGATTTTCCCCAACATCAGTGGTGTGTGCTGTATGTATTAAAATGTCCCATGTGGAACCAGAGTCCACTGCCAGGAGCAATGCATTGTAGGTAAATTGTGTAATATATATATATATATATATATTCTGCTGGGTTACAATGTTGATATATCTGATTTGTTTTTAAAATCCCCGAAACGATTACATGTTAAACATTTGATGATTCTAAAAAGACATTATTCACACATACTAAGATAATGAGAAAGTGTATGTAAAACATAAGAAAATTGCATAAATAGATATTGGAAAATAAGTACCAGAAGTGCCA
>OY735224.1:5923822-5926322 GCA_963457665.1 Thysanoteuthis rhombus | reverse complement strand
TGGCGCGTACAATGTTTTAATCTGGTACTAATTTTCATCACGACGAAAAACACCTTATAACCAATATTCTCGCTAAATTTTAGCTGTCAGTGCGGGCAAAAAAATGTTACACAAATTCATTTCCCGTGACGAAAAGTAAGTGCGCCCTGAATATTTTTGCAAAGGTAAACTTAAATATATTTCAAGATAATTGTGGCACACCCTATATTTCATGGTTAATAAAAAATGTATTGGCGTGTTTTAATATAATGCAAGTATGATAGCACTATAAAAAGTTACGTAACTCGCTAGGATTTTATTCTTTTGTTAGAACTATTTTGTTCGACTTGCTTTGCCATTAGATATAATTGAATAATAATATAAATCATCATTATTAGATAGAATATTTAACATTCTAGCATATATATGCAAAACAATGACGGGGTAATTTATGTATGAATTGTCATTAATGAGCGAAAAGCTACTCTATTAGTTGATATGTTTTTAATGATACGAGTATCGTAATTTTAAAGACTCAACTCAATTCAAACCAGTATTTTCTGAATTTGTCAAGTTCACCTCTCCATCTTGTATTTTATCGGCCTCAGTTTCACATGTGATATCTGGGGATCCATGTTGACGTGACGATACATAAATCATATGTATTTAGCATTGATTACAATAATGTTTGATGAGAAGTTAGAAATGGAGCCTATATTTACCATCTGGCCTAGGCATATTACCAGATCAGCCTGGCCCTGTCAGTCCCTAACATAGTTGAGATTTCGCGAAATCTAGTGACAAAATAGCTATATTGGCAATCCCGTGGCCGAAGCGGGACAGACATAACAATTACACTAAGCATGTTGAAGGCTCAAAATATATATTTGTGTATTTGGAAAAATACGCCGCACACCTCAGGATTAGTTGCAGCACACTGTTGCATTACGGCACACAGTTTGAGAATCACTGAAACCTATGAATATTAGATCTACAGTCATCTGTGTTGGAAGTGGGACTGGCATGATACCCGTACAGGACACTTTCAAGGCTTTGAATTCATGTATATATGGACAAAAAAAAAGCACACTATCGCAAACTGAGAAGAATACAACGTGCGCACGAGAGAATCATGCTCAATCTTACATGGAGGGATCACAAGACAACACAGTATATTAGGAAGAAAACGAGGGTCAGTGTCATCATAGAATCCATTAGAAAACTCAAATGGCAACGGGCTGGTCATGTTGCAAGGATGGCAGACAACTGATGGACATTACGACTCACAATATCGATCGCCAGAGACCACATGCGAAACCGAAGCCGACAAAATACAAGATGGAGAGATGAACTTGACAAATTTTAAAAAAATACTGGCTTCACGACGCCCATGATAGAGGAATGTAGCGGATCCTTGGGAAAGTCTATGTCCAACGACGGACGTTAAAAGACTGATTATGATGATGATGATGATGATTGTGCTGCGGCACACAGTTTGATTTTTGGCACATGGCCATCGGTATGGATCACTGTGTAGGGATCGAACCCACCACCCAGAGATGATAATATGCGAAGCAGCTTGCCAAGCATTATCAACGGTCTATTGAAAGATCTTATACGTGTGCGAACGCGTGTCCATCAATGAAGACTGTAACATATGGAAGTCATCACCGATGTATGAAACTCACGGCTGCCTCTATTACGGTTTACTGAGTTTGAAAATGACCCAGGAACACAGCTTGTACTGAAAGGTCCGAAAGACTAATTTATCCAAGATCAATGAGGTGCTGACATGCGCGTAAGTGTGCCGGGTGTGCTTTCGTGAAATCTTCATCAAGCGTGCGTATGTGTGTGTGTGTGTGCGTAATTATGTGTATGTGTATAACAGTAGTTCTCAACCTCTTTTGTCCCTTGCTCCGCCTCGACAGCTCGGGAAAGTGATGTCTCTGTCACTGTAAGTATTAGTTCCTTTAGAACCTGTAGAAAAAAAGAACAGTAATTAATAGTATTGTATAAAATGGAATTAATAGAATTGTATAATTAGGAATTGATCAGTTGAGCCTTTGCGTATCCCAGTTTTCGCTCTTCACGCCCTAATTCTTAATCGTCTCCCAACACACACACAGACACACACACACACACATATATAAATATATATATATATATATATATATATATATGAATTGCCCTCCCCTTTTTGGGGTGTGTGTTCGACGTCTAGCGTATACGAAAACTGCTTAGGAAGTTGTCAGTCCTTTGATATAAACAAAAAATAGAAATGGCCAAACTAATACAAGAGCCCCTTCCAATTTCCAATGTAGTCCGTTTCGAAATCCGGATCAGCTGCATGGTCTTGTTCTCCTTAATCTCAACTACAGTCTTTGGAAAAAGACCGAGGGTGCAGGATATCAAATCTGGATCGCCGAGGCTAGGAGTGGCGAGCCATCTTTTTCAGAGAAAAATATTTGCTGCGGTTCAGCATCGAAATGTAAACAGCATATTTTTCTTCGTGAACCGCCAA
>OY735224.1:5916322-5918822 GCA_963457665.1 Thysanoteuthis rhombus | reverse complement strand
ACCTCATGAACCGGTTGCGTAGCCTTGGTGTAACTCTACATCCAATAAGATGAAATTTTACTGTACATGCGGCAAGAAGAACACCAGGGAAAAACAGGGAGTTATTCAGTCGGACTTTGAGATTCAATTAGGATGGAGATATTACGATCAGCCAGATTTTAACCTTAAAGTTTAAAGAGTCCATTTTAACTGGCTGGGAAAGCAATAGAAGAAAGTCACATCGTCTTTCGCATAGATAGATACAAGATTTGCATTTTGTGAACATGTGTATAAAGCTCAGAATCTGCATGGGGTTAGCCTTTTGTCGAATAGTACTGAAAGGAAGATATCTACTTTATCCCTCGCTGTTCACAGACACACCTTTTGTTTGTTGATAAGAAAACAAAACAAAAAAAAACAAAACATGTCTGAGTTTAATGGTTGACACAGTAACGAAGATAAGTAACATATGTAGACGTGTCTGGGTAGAGCGCGGTAGCACCTTGCGACCAGTGAATCGATGGCCGATCCATGAGTGCAAGACAAACCGAGTAAAGATTAAAAGTGCCAAACATCAATAGTGTCAAATCGAAACTTATTCGATTAATTCGAGAACATATGTTCACATCCACGGTTTATTTGAAAACATTTACCGTTTGTGTCTCTATAGATGTAAAAAGTTATCTAAGATTGTAAGTGTTTACTATTCTTGATCTTTTTCTGTTCCTATTTCTTTCTATTATATATCTATCCGTGTTCATTTCCATCAATCCACCCATTTATCTTCATATCTATATATCTATGTCTGCTCATATCTACCAATCTATCTATCTTATCGATCACAGTCTGTTTCTATCTATCCATGAAAGTCAAATGACAATACCAAAAGGCCTGCAGTACAAAAGATTTCGATGTTCAACTTGACTTCGTTAACTTCGGTAAGTTGGACAAAACGTCGATATAAAAGAATCATTTGTATAGCAGACCTTCCAATATTGTCATTTTACGTTGTCAGATTAGCCACAATCGATACCAATACATGGATCATATCTATCTACCTTAGTCTGTTCATATCTACCTATTTATCTATCTGGTTAGCAACTTTCTCTGGCCTTTCGTTGACATAGTAAATAGTAAATGTTTTAATTTTCAGCCGTCTAGCTCTACTAGTGCGGCATATACCTATGACACATACATAGCTATCCAGACAGCAAAGATCCCTTGAAAACTAGAAAAACCTATGTTGACAGTTTTTGTTGATCATGAGAATTATCGGTTACGAGTTTCAAGAAGAAAGAAAGAAAGAAAGAAAGAAAGAAAGAAAGAAAAAAGGAGTGAGAAAGGAAGGATAAATGGATGTCAGGAAGCATAAAAAGAGAACGAAATAATGAATCAAGGAAAGTAAGAAAGAAAAAAAAGAAAGAAAGAAAGGGAGAAAAAAAGGATAAATGAATGTCAGGAAGCATAAAGAAAGAGAGAACGAAAGTATGAATCACGGGAAGGAAGGAGGAAGAAAGAAAGAAAAAAAGAAAAAAAAAGGGAGAAAAAGAAAGGATAAATGAATGTCAGGAAGCATAAAGAAAGAGAAAACGAAAGAATGAATCAAGGGAAGGAAGAAGAAAGAAAGAATGAAAGAAAGAAAGAGAGAAAGAAAGAAAGTGATAGGTTCAAACAAAGGTATAGAAAGAAATTTTGGATTCTCTCATGTTGCATATTTCAATAGAGATCTCAGGGCGACTGAGGATGGGAAATAGATCGATAGATAGACAGATAGATAGATAGATAGATAGATAGATAGATAGATAGAGAAAGAGAGAGAGAGAGAGAGAGAGAAGTAGAGAGAGGATAAGGAATTAAAGTGGGAAGAGAAAAGCGTCATGACTCTCGAATCTGATTGGTCAACCGGCGCGTCACGTGCGCTTTTGCATTTGTTTGTTTTACGAGGCTTTCGCGTCGTTTCATTTCGATTGATCGAACCCATATCCAGGCCCTGACGACTGCAAGACTTCAGGCTTGAGGAAAGGGGAAGGGAGTCCGTCCTATGGCCTGGGGAAAGAAGACAGGGAGGGTCAAGATGGTTGGAAAGCGGATTATTTACAGATTTGGGGGGAAAGGAGGTGGGAGACGGCTGAAGAAGTCTGGGTTAAATGGGTTCGAGGACCGATAGGTAGGTTAGAGGAAAGAAGGTAATATAAAAAAAAAGAAGAAATACTGTAAGGAAAATAAATTAGAAGTACTTGGGCAATACTCGTTCCAAAGTTGCAATTTTTGAAGGGGTCAGACTTTATGAAGTTCGGAGCAGCTTGCCATATTGATGTTGAATAAAATAATTTCCGCCCGTCGTACAAAACTACGTTTTCGAAGCATTTCTGTTGCTCCTTTTCAATGTTGCCAATTTGGATATTTTGTGTTTAAATTTTGGTAGTTCTAAAGAGCGGAAGTCAAGGGAGATAATTCATGGAATCAATGAAGAAAAATGAATAATCGTTAATGTTTTATTTATTCTTTTTATGTTTCCCCG
>OY735224.1:5891322-5913822 GCA_963457665.1 Thysanoteuthis rhombus | reverse complement strand
CCACCAGAGCTGCTAAAGGAAATTTAACAATCGTATCAATATAACAGCATGGAACGTACCACATAGTTTTAAACCTGAACCATTTTGTTCAAATATACCGGATCTTTGGAATATGATTATGTATTAACCTATACAATTATTAAGTGAATTGCTTTCATTGAAAACCTAATTAGAATATGTAAAAGAATTATCTTTTTAATTGGAAATGAGGCAGACTGCTGCTGGGTCAAACTCCACCCCAATTTTGTATTGTATATGCAATAAATAGAATATTGTGTGTGTGTGTGTGTGTGTGTATATATATATATATATACATATATATATATGTATATATATATATATATATTGTATGAATGTATCTTTTTTATTATAATGGAAAAGGCTTGAGCATATCCGCATGATAATTTTTTGTTTACATCTAAGAGTTGTCAATTAAGCTCAATCAGAAAGGCAGCCACCAGGCAATCAATGGTCGTGAGTTCTAGTCAATGTAAAGTCTTGTTAAGTGAATATAAATTTTACATACCAGTTTTGGTGAGGATTATTCTCGTTGTTCTTATTCTTGTTACAATAAGCTATATAATTAGCACAAGTTTTGGGGTTTGACAAGTCATTTCCTTTCTATCAAAATAAAATTATAATTATCTGCAATTAAATAAATAAATGAAACTATTCCATAATTAGCATTTTCCCTAAAAAGGGATAAATAGCTCCCCCTGCACTTTGGACCCTCAAAAAAGAAAAAAACAGTTTCCTTTCAATTTCACCTCTATTAGGAGAAAAAGAGTTAGATTCAGATTAAAAAATAATTTCCAAAAAAAAAACTCAAATAGCAATGGGCTTGTCATATTGCGAGAATGAAAGACAACCGATGGACATCACAGCTCACAACATGGATCCCCAGAGATCACATGCGTAACCGAGGCCAGCAGGATATAAGATGGAGAGACAAACTATACAAGTTCTGAAAGTATTGGCTCCGCAATGCCCTTGATAGAGAGATTTGGCAAATCCTTGGAACGGTCTATGTCTAATGACGGACGATAAAAATCTGGTGATGATGATGATGATTACTTACCTTTGTCTTGATTCTTCAAGTTACAGCATTTCGAGGATGTAGAGCCTAATACACGCTGTTTTTGATGAGCTATAGTTTATAAACACATATACACATGCAATGAAAAAATATGTTTTTATTATAGTACAACCATTCCCATTTTTTTTTGTCTTAGTGCAGAGATTTTGAGATTGGATCCATATGGTCCAATCTGTCCTTTCTTGGAAAGTTCTGAGTTTGTAAGACATTTATGATTTCAATTTTTTAAATTTTCCCCCACCGTAATGCAGTTCACTGAAGAAGAGAAAAATCATATTAACCCTAATGATATCCTCTTGATAGTCACCTGAAAACTGAAACATTGACCTAACCGAGGATTGAACCCCAAAATGAAAACCATCCAATGTTCACAGGAGAGAATCATGCTCGACTTCACTATGAGAGAGATCACATTAAAGCAGAAAACCAGAGTCAGAGATATCATGGAGACCATTAGGAAACTCAAATGGCAATGGGCTGGTTATGATGCAAGAATATCAGACAACCGCTGGCAATCACTACTCATAACATGGATCCCCAGAGATCATATACGAAAATACGACGGGAAAATGTGAGATGGCGTGATGAAGTAGACAAGTTCAGAAAGTACTGAATCGGTGATGCTCCTGATCGAGAGGTCTGGCAAATCGTCAGGGAGAGGTCTATGTTCAACGACAGACACCAAAAGTATGATTCTCTCAGCTGTAACCAAAAGAGTTGGGTAACGAAAGGAAGTTCAACATTAAAGAAAAAAGAAATGTAATAAATCAGAACATGAACAGAAAAGCCTTTTTTTGAAATACAAAGTAAATAAAAGTAGTTAGTCAAAATGTATTGGACGAAGAACCAAATACTTTGGATACGGTACTAAACGTATCAAATAGCCAGAAAAGTATCAAATAAAAAGTGAAATGAAAATGGGAAGGTCGATGGTTATTCCTGATCAGTACTTCATAATGATATATTGACCAACACGATAATTATAAGTCAGTATATCATCTTATATTGAAAACTTGATATAAATTCAAAAGAGATACTCATTTAGTCAGAAATTCCTTCTTCAATTTTCTCTTCTTTCATATCATTCTATGTCTTTCCTTTCAACTTCTCACTCTGATCTTGTCATGGAATGAAATACGTATTGTCTGCCCTCTCTGGCAAATTTAATGAGTGTAATAAGACATTTATTGTTTTGATTTTTTAAGTAGGTGCAAATTTTTAATTTCACTGTTGTCCAATTTTCCTGCAGCTCAAGCGTGGGACAAAGAAAGAAGATCAAGTATCAAGGAAGATAGCGGGGAAAGTTGAGAGATTCACAAGAAAATATGTGATACCAAGTCAACTACAATACTTTTTCAGAAGCTGTACCACATACCAAATATTTCAGCGTGGTACAAAATGTTTCAGCAATAGTCGAAAGTGCAAAATTTGTCAAAAGAAATTCTCCACACGGCAACCTGACAATCTATGAGGTCAGGGATTACATTTGAACTGGAACTCAAAAACAACGTCACATTGGAGGGTTAGCCAAGCCAGAATGAGTTACTTGACAAAAAGTTCTTCAATAATCTTACCCAATCAATCACTCCAAGACGAAGGGTAGAACGATTTCATTTATCAACTTTCAGGTCGTTAATCAATTTGGTATTTTGTGGCGTGTCTTATAAACAACACAGCCTCCGAGGTGGGGAGAGATGTCTGACGAATCAGCTTACTACTATCTAAAAATGGACAGAATTGTATAACTGAGGCTTTTCTTTTGATTCGTAATACCCGGACTTCAAGAGAGCGTCCTACTCATTTCCGGATTGTTGACAGATTTACGTAGTGCAAACCAAATTTTTGCCTGTAAGACTGACTTCCTACTTGTTTAGAAACAGAGAAAATGTATGAATGGCTCTAAATCTGACTGACAGTGTGTACACTGGAGAAAGGAAAAATTACTCTAATTCATTACACACAATTTTATTAGTTTATCTCAAGGAGATATCAATAATATTCAATCATAAATTTACTTTATACAAACTAAAAAAAAAATAGTTTAATATTTTTCTATAAATTAATTGTTTCAAGTTGGTCCAAAGAAACACTTTTAAGTATAAGCAGTCGCGTGTCACCGAGGTCAGTGCAATATATTTTTGCATCAATGGTCCACCAGATAATATATCTACAAAATATACAATTTTTGCAGATGTCACCTAATTGTACCATTCAATCCTGTCACTGATTGACCAAGTAAGAGCACATGAGAACCAAGATAGATAGTATGTAATGAGATGTTCAAACCTAATTTTTTTCTGGCTGGTTGGCTGGGATCAAAGTGTAGTGCTTGTACCACAGCTTCATCCGAGGAGCAAGTACTAGCAGGAAATCGTGTGGCGATGTGAGCATGAAGACCGAGTGTGCAAGTGCAATGAGTCGACCTATGGGGGGGGCAGTGGGGCTAGGCCCGTTGGGGACGTTTGGACTAGTCCTTGGGATCCCCAATTATTACTCGGCCCAACTGCAGAGAAGCAGTTCGTCTCGGGATGGTGCTGTCCCATAGCCCTAACCTGTTGGTGGACAGATCAGTAAGTAAATAGCAAATAAGATATTATTGCCATGTTATGATCAATAGAATGGTTATTAGTTTTTATTGTACATGAATGTCAAATGTTACATGCGGGAAATAGAAATCCTTCTAATGATTAGTGTATTAACAGAAATATACAAGATATTTCAAATGATGAAAAGAGTCCTGGTATCATAAAAACTGATTAAGTATCAAGTCTATTGCCAGTGCTGCTTCTGAGGCAAACATGATACTAGGACTGATTCAGCATACATCTTCATATATTCTTGTATTATACAAGAGTTATATCCGTCCGCGTCTCAATTATTGTGAGCAGGCCGGATAAGAAAATAGGAAGAATCAGGGAGACTTAACAGAAATATGATACACGGTTTAGAATTAGTAGAACCTGATGTATGGTTTTGCTTGAAAGGAATACAAGGTACTGAGAGGCCACACATACGTACAGTAGAAGTCAAGAGTAGATTAAATGTCACAAAATTCTTTTTTTTTTTTTTAAGGCGGTTGGACTATAAAATACATGACTGGATTATGTAGTGTTATCAACAGATGTAAATGATTTGTAAAAGAATCGTGATATTTATTACACCACTGATAATATAATAAGACCCTGCATATTGTGTAAACAGGATTGTTATTGTGTGTATACTTGTATCTACCATTTGTATACTAAAATAATTGTTCTTATGGTTTTTTTTCCATTTATTTCTGGATGGCTAGACTATCAGCTGTCGCTTAGGGTTTAGTAAATCTTGCCTCGGTCTATTCTAGTCTGTATGCCTTTCGAATATCTATCTCGCTATCTAGGTAGCAAACGGGAAGCTACTAACTGGATGTCAGAGCTCCAATAACTTGACGGATACTAATTACGAATAATCAGTATTTTTAAAACGGAGTTTATAATAGAGAGCTTCATGCCAGAATTCAAACATTTCTCAGTGTTATGACCTAATGTGTCTTTGCGATTATTACCTATGGAACTGCTTCCCAATAGTCAATAGCTGAAACATGGAACCTAAACCGAGGATCGGCACTCAAACTGAGAACCATGCAACGTGCTTATAAGAGGGTCATGGTTAACATCATATGTAGTGACCATAAGATAGCACAGTATATTAGAGAGAAAAATCACAGAATCTTTTAGAAAACTCAAATGGTAATGGGTAGCTAATATTGCCAGAATATCAGACATCTGCGGTATATAACTACTCACAACGTGGATCCCTTGGAGATCATATCATGCGGAATCATGGTCGGCGGGAAATAAGATAGCGTGACGATTCAAACCGGTTTAGGGAGCACTGGTGCCGCGGCTCCTGCGATGGGGAGATCTGTTGAATCTCGGGAAGGTTTTTTAAGTCCAACAACGGACGCTAAAAAGTTGCTGTCGATGTTCATACAGTTGTATCGTGCGTGTGCTCATGTTGTTGTTTTTTGCATGCGTGCCCGGGGGGACGGTGGAAATACTTTCTGGTCAAGTGTTTGTTTAATTAATTCTATACGTTGTATCGTGTGTTGGCCTGTGCAACCCAAACCGGAAATGTCTCTGTTCAGGTGGGCTGTAAAGAATCCATGGGGGTAGGGAACGGGCGTGCAGAGGGACGGGACACGTTTCTGTGTGTCGAGTTGGTAGTCAGAGAAATGTGCATGTAGTTTTGGACGTCTAGGGATTTTATTCCGGGATTTTCTTCTTCTTCTTCTTCTTCTTCTTCTTCTTCTTCTTCTTCTTCTTCTTCTTCTTCTTCTTCTTCTTCTTCTTCTTATTATTATTATTATTATTATTATTATTATTATTATTATTATTATTATTATTATTATTATTATTATTATTATTAGTCCGAGTTGGAGATGGGTTTACTCTGTCCCTCACCACCGTAACAACAAGCAAGAACAAGATTTACGGATTATAGGGGAATAAACACTTCACAATGTGTCTATCATCATCAGTCTCTTAACATCTGTCATCGGACATAGACTCCCCCCCTTACAGATTCGTCATACTTCACTATCGTGGGCGTCGCAGAGTCAGTACTTTCTGAAATTGTCTTGCTCGTCTAATCATCTTCAACTCAGTCACAGATGTGATTTCTGGGGATTCATGTCGTAAGTCGTGATGTCCATCGGTTGTCTAATGAAACGTATTTAAAATTGACATTTTCCTTACTGTGATTTGAAGGTGGCTGTCTTATCAACTGAGCCAAACTGAGTAGTAAATTTGAATTCTTCACGCACATACTCTCCTCAATAAGTAATGAAATTGCTTGTTTGTATTCAAATACACCCGTCCGAATTTCCAGTTGAGGCTTCAGTTTACAATATAAGTTCATGCTATACATGATAAAAATGAGCATATATGGGCGTTGGTGATTCATAATTTCCCTTTGAGATGCTTTTTTGGGTTTTCAATATCTGTCTTTTCCAGGGCAGGATTTATAAGGGGGCAATCGTCCTGGATCCCCTCTGTACAAAAATATGATAATTAGAAAATAGTTTCTTTAATAAGAAATACATTGATATTTACTGCTTGAAATTCATTTTGGAATTCATTTTGTTATAAAGTTTTCTGTTCCTTTAAATAAATTGATAGAATGACTGCTTGTAATCCGGGTCCACAGAAACTGAAATTTTGGGATACGAAAAATCTACTTGGAGTTATTTATCTACATATATAGATGTATTTTCTTTAGGCATACAAGTCATTTGATCGTTATATGTATTTATTAAATGTCAGTCCCAATAATATGCAATAAACGGACTTCAGTGTGTGGATTTTGTGATTTGCCGTATATTTCGATGTCTGCACATCAGGGGCCAACCGAATTTCAATACCTCAGGCACCAAGGTCTAAATCCAGCCCTCACTACACTCTTCCTGTCTTTCTTTCTTTTTTTTCTTCTTCTCGTCTTTTCTTCCTTTGTACTTTCTTTCTCCAAATTTTCCTTTATTTCCCCGTTATTTTCCTTCTCATTTTTCATATCTATGTATCTATCTTTATCTATTTATTTTTGCATCTATTCATTTTTTCTCACCCTTTTTTATTTTCCTTCTTGAACATATTTCCTTTTCTTTTTACATATTTTCATTCTTTACCAATCGTTCTTTCTTTTTCATGTTGTATGTTTTTCCTTTCTTTCTCTCTTTTCGTTTTTTTCACACTCCCTACCTCAATTCATCTTCTTTTTCGTTTTTTTTTCCTACTTTCCATCCTTTTTTTTTCCTCTTTTTCCTTCTTCGTTTCTTTTTGTTTTATTTGATCAACACACTCTATGATGGCTTCTTCGTTATTTTCCATTCATTTTTTTTTCTCCCTTAAGTTACTCAGCTTGTTTTTTCACTTTTCTCTTGCTTTTTTGTTTATTTCTTTCTCCTTATTTCTTTTCCCATTTTTCACTTCTCACTCTTTTCTATTTCCGTCTATTCTCTCTTTCTACTTTTCTTCTCCTCCAATTTTTCCTTTATCTCTTCATTTCTTTTACTTCTCATTTATCATATCTATTTTTCTTTCTTTCTTTCTTTCTTTCTTTCTTTCTTTCTTTCTTTCTTTCTTTCTTTCTATCTGTCTTTCTTTCTCTACCTGTTCATTTACTTATATATTTATTCATTTCTCCTCATCTTTTTTTCTTTTTTCTTTCAACGTATTTCTTTTTCTTTTTGAATATCTTTTATCTTTTGTCGTTCTCTCTTACTTCCATAGTTTTTTTCTCACCATCCGCGTTTCTTCCTTTCTCTTTTTTCATTATCCTTCCTATCTCCATAATTCTACTTTTTTTTTCATTTATTTCCTTCTTTTTCGTTCCTTTTATTTCCCTCCGTTGTTTTCTTTTTCATTTATTTTTGTTTCATTCGATCTTCTTGCTTCATCATCGTTCTCTCTTTATCTTTCATTCATTTTTCTTTTTCCCTTATCTTACTTAGCTTGATTTTTTCTTTTTTCTTTCTTTTTACTTTCTTTCTTTTTACTTTCTTTCATTTTTCTTCCTTTCTTTCTATTTTTCCACCCTCCTTATTTTTTCCTCCGTCATCTTTTTCATCTCAGATTTTCCATTCTCTCTTCTTTCTTTCTTTCTTTCTTTCTTTCTTTCTTTCTTTCTTTCTTCCATTTTTCTTGTTCAAATTGGCCATCGATTACAATTAGCGAAACCAATGTCGTCCATCTTTTTATTTTCAGATTTTTCCTCAAAAATAACTTTTCCCGTTGTTACTCCCCACCAGCCCAGGCCAGTTTTTGCCACTCATTTTTTCCCCTATTTTTTTTCTTCTCCTTGTTTGCAGACGACGGAAACCGTGTTGTCGTGCTCTGTGGACGAGGAGGGCGTCACGTGTTAACAGCGGAGAGGGACGGACGCGACCCCGGTCACCCGGAAAGAAAGCCGGAAACGAGAAAACGACAGGGTTTGCTAAACGAAATTAAATCCTTCCGTCCTTGCATAATAATTGAAAACAAACAGACACAACTTGATAGAGAGAGAGAAAAAAGGAGCCATGCAATAAACCATATAAGCAGACGAGAAAAGGGAGAAGAGAGAAAGGAAGAAAGAAGTTTAGAAATTTAGAACTAATAGGAGAACGAATGAAAGACATTCATTTTATGAACTTTACTGAATTTGACTCAGGATCACGAGTCGACAATTCTCAGTGAGGAACGAATTCACTTAATCAACGATGGGTTGCTTGTCAAGCTCGCTAACCACAGCTCGAGACAAAATTGAGACCATTAATTGAAAGCGAATCGACAGAACTTGAGAAAAATAAAGGAGCAAAGAAATAAACTTAGATAACCAGACGATGTAAGAAGCAACAAGAAAAAGGACAGACTCTGTTCAAAACCTGCGACTTGGTAGATACAATTTTTGACAGCATTAGGCAAAAATATGTCTATATTTGTTTCTGTAATGAAAGTATTTGTTTCCAAATGTTTTTCAAGTTAATCTCCATTTCATGTGTACAAAACTAAAATAGGTAATCATTGCATCAAAAATGAAACGAAAATACAGTTCGAAACGTAGCATAATTCATTGGAAAAGGTATATATATATATATATATATATATATATATATATATATATATATATATATATATATATATATATATATATATGTATATATATATATATGTATATATATATATATATATATATATATATATATATATATATATATATATATATATATATATATATGGTGTGTATACATTACTTCTAAACTTCTATGGTCTGCTTTCTTTCTTCCTTTCGTTCTTCTTTCCTTTCAATCTTATATTGATATCGGATTTTTAAAAAGAAAAAAAAGGAAATAATATGTAAGTGACGTAGATTGGTCGTAATTCTTAATAATAGTCGAATTTGTTGTCAAGACCAGTTTCAAATAAGTTAACGGCCTTTGTGAGAAATTAAGTGTCCCGAATAGTGAATGATTAAAGAGAGATAGACAGCGTTCCTAACAATGAAAGGAAGATGTCATTTCGATAATAAGGAGGTATATTAACAGAGTGCAAGCGTTGGTTCAGATAGAAAAATACAATGTAGAGAATGGGCAAAGAAAGAGGAATGTCATTTTCTATGTCACACATACTATTCCTTTTTAAAAATCAATTATCGATATAAAATTGGAAGGAAAAAACAAACTAACAAAAAAAGAAAGAACGAAGAAACGAAGAAAATAAAAAAATAAAAAATATAAAACTACGTAAATGATGAGAAATAACAACGGAAATAAATAAGGAAAAAAAGAAGGGAAAAAGAAGAAAGATAAAAAGAAGAAACAAAACAAAAGGATGTATATGATAAAAAAAATAGTAACAAAAAGAAAAAAAGAAATTGAAAAGCAGTCAAAAAAAACGGAAAAATAATTACGGGTGTGAACATCTAATATTTGTTCTTTATAATTGTTTGTGCACCTCCATGTTCACTTATAGGGGATGCGAGAGACCTGTGGGTGCGGCAAGAAAAAGAATGGGTCGAGATAGGGGCAGAGACCACGTTAATTACAATAACACCCTTACTCTGATAAGAATACTTTCTTACATCGTCCTTAATAGTTCATCGATGCTTCATGTATGTACGACGGTGATCAATGAAATTGCTTGATTAACGAAATCTACTTTTTTTCGTAAAAAAAAATTGAAATCAATTTAATTGCATGAACTTTTGATTGTAAAAAAATAGTTGTTTCATATTCTTGTTTTGGTTAAATGAACTTTTAATCAAATTGAAGCTGTGTATCTATTTTTTTTGTAAAAAATGTTAAAACCAAGCATTTCGTCAATTCGGCAAATTAATCGATTCGGCACAACTTTTAATCCGCGTAAAAAAAAAAGTTCGATTTTACCAACTTTTGATTGTTGAAAAATAGTTGTTTTATTGCTTTGTTTTGATATAAGAACTTTTGATAAAATCTAAACTAGGTACGTTATCTATTTTTTGTAAAAAAAAGTTGAAATCGTCAATTAAGCAAATTCATTGATTCCGCAAAACATAAGTACTTTTGATCCAAGTAAAAAAAAAATCACGGATAAAAAGGTTTCCATTGCTATCCGAAAGTAGAACATTCCTATAAAAGCCTTCCGAAGGCCGTAATGACGTAAAGCAAAGATGGAATTACTATTTACATCGGGGTTGTAAATGCAAGAGACTTGGGCATGGACAGACGGTGCACGCTGTCTCTATAATGTTTATTTTCGCTTTTCGCCTTCTTTCGGAAAGCGAACATTTGAAGAGAAGGGATTGCCTGTGTTTGGATTTTATTGGATGATTCCTTTTTTCGAAAAAAAAAACTGAAACACTCCTCTCAGTGGAATAGACCATTGTTTAAAATGGCGGCTAGAAGATATTTTCATCAGCAAATTTGTTACTTTTAAGTTGAACTGGAAGTAGAAATGAGCAACGTGCTCGTAGTTGTCATTGTCAAAACAGAGGATGACTAACGGGAGGGGGCTCTAGAAACCTCCCGTTGGAACGATACTGTTTAATGATATGCGCGTTCTAACGGCACGAATGTTTCTATATTGTCGGAAGTTAATTTTCAGAGAATATACTTCCCCCTCCCTGAGCAAATTAAAAAGTCAATAACTTGCTTGCCATGTTTATTTATTTGTATGTCAATTTAGAAAAAAAGAATACATTATTTTCTTTAATCCACTCATCAGAACGGCATTTTTTTTTTATGACGGCATTCTTTTCTTTCTTTTTTTTTTCTTCGGCAATCATCTAGGGTAGCGTAATTACGGAAGTTCTAAAAGGAAGAGTCAAGGTGCGTCTTCGTCAAAGAGGTGTTGGTTGTGGCCCCTCCAATTCCTCGCTTGGCTTGTCCCCTTTAAACGACGGGCGATGAAATGAAGCATGTTCTGCAGCAAATGGCCGCACTCCCAGCGGTTGTCACTGAATGATGGGGAAAAGGCGTGGCCGTTTTCAATCAAGTTTGGGTAACGAAAACAAGATATTAGCATTATTAGAATAGAAAAAAAACGGGGGAAACGTCTTTATTAAGAGTAAATTGAATGAAAAGCTGCTAACACATTGTGCAAATATGCGGTTATTACTGTAATTCTTCTTTGTGGCTTTATCATGAAATTTCCTCATGTTTTTGATTTAAAAAAAAATCATTTTTTGCTTCATTTTCTGTTGTGACACCGCCAACCAAAACAATCGACATGATGCATGCAAACATAGGTTTCTTTCGGTTTTTAAATGTATCTTTCTGCCAGGCTATCTCTGTTCATGTTTATCTGTATGTCTGTCTATCTATCATATCTATCATATCTATCATATCTATCTATCTATCAATCTATCTATCTATCAATCTATCTACCTATCTATCTATCTATTTATCTCAGTCTGTTCACATGTATATATTTATCTATTCATCTATTCAAATTTGTTCACATCTTTCTATCTCCCAGTCTGTTGATATATATCTATACATCTATCTATCTACCTCAGCCTGGTAATTATTTATCTATCCTTCTCTTCATATCTATCTATCTATCTATCTATCTATCTATCTATCTATCTATCTATCTATCTATCTATCTATCTATCTTAGTCTCAAACCTATCTATCCATTTATTTATCTCTGTCAGTTGATATCTATCTCACTTTGTTCATTATCTATCTATCTATCTATTTATTTCAGTCTGTTCACGTTTATCTATCTCTCTATCGCAGTCTGATCACATCTATGTATCTATCTCTGTCTGTTCATATCTATCTACCTATCTATCACTATTCACACCTATCTCTATTCACATCTATCTATCTATCTATCTATCTATCTATCTCTTTTCACATCTATCTATCTATCTATCTATCTATCTATCTATCTATATCCACATCTATCTATTCCTATCCACATCTATCTATCTATATTCACATTAATCTATCTCTATCCACATCTATCTATCTATCTATCTATCTATCTATCTATCTATCTATCTATCTATCTATCTATCTATCTATCTATCTATTTATCTATCTCTATTTACATCTATCTATCTATCCATCCATCTATCTATCTATCCATCTATCTATCTATCTATCTATCTATCTATCTATCTATCTATTTATCTATCTATATCCACATCTATCTATCTATATTCACATTAATCTATCTCTATCCACATCTATCTATCTATCTATCTATCTATCTATCTATCTATCTATCTATTTATCTATCTCTATTTACATCTATCTATCTATCCATCCATCTATCTATCTATCTATCTATCTATCTATCTCTATTTACATCTATCTATCTATCCATGCATCTATCTATATATCTATCTATCTATCTATCTATCTATCTATCTATCTATCTATCTATCTATTTATCTATCTATCTATCTCCACATCTATCTATCTATATTCACATTTATCAATCTCTATCCACATCTATCTATCTGTCGATCTATCTATCAATCTCAGTCTGTTCACATCTATCCGTCTTTTAGTCAGAAATATCAATCAGATATCCTTTACTTTGTCTGTTTCTCAATATATTTTTATTCAATTAATTAATTTCCTTATTTTTCTTTGATTTTCCTTCCTTTTCTCTTTCTTTTGTCTCCATGGATATGGTGTACATTTCTGAAGTACCCCTATTTTCATACTTGCCCCATTTGAATAAACCCTGCTTTCTTCCACCGCCTCGCCGTTTTGTTTTCTTAATCAATCTGGTCACCGTGTGTGTGTGTCGTGACCCCCAAATCGGGAACCAACGACTTTTTCTAAAGAAACTTCCGCTCAGAATTCCTGCTTCCGTTCAATTCCCCCCCCCCCCTCAAACTGAAGTTTATTTTTCTTAAACTCCGGGCCAAGTCAAAGGATGGTGTTGACATTTGTTTTTTTTTTACCTTAACAATGAGGAAGCCTTGCTTAATTTAGAGGGGGTAAATCTTCACTGTTTATCTGTCCCTTTGCGTTAAACCAAAATATGAAAATCAACCCTCCCCTGCCATGAATTGCTATCATGACCAAATGATTTAAATGATTTGTTGTCGTCTGTCTCACCGATTTAGCCAAACAAACTAAGTCTTACACATCTACGAAAATGTACGTTACAGAGGGCTTATTTCTTTCTAATGAATGAATACATTTATAAAACTAATATTTTCTCTACTGCAATTTGAAATCATAACCAATTAATCGATGGGTGACTCTCTTACCAACTGAGCCAAACTGACAAGGTCGCAGTTTCGCATATGATATCTCAGGATCCATGTTGTGAGTTGGGATGTCCATCGGCTGTCTGCCATTCTTGCAACATTGTCAGCCCATTGCCATTTGAGTTTTTTAATGTTTTTCTTTTTATGATACCCCCTACTCCTGTCTTCCCTCTTATATACTGTGCTGTCATGTTATCCCTCCATATGGGGTCGAGCATGATTCTTCGAGGCTCGATCTTTTAGTGAAGGTTCCATGTTTCAGCTCCATGGATGACTATCAGGAGGATTCTTTCGTTGTAGGCTCTTCTTTTTGGGGTTTGATGGAATCTTTTCTTGTTCTTGAAGGTTGAGCTGGCTCACCTGAAAGCTTGCTAACACAAATTGATTCTACACTTGATCTCTTCTCTTTTTGGTGATTTAATGGAGATTCGTTGCTCAGCTTGAATTGTGTTTACAAGTAGAAACCTGAATACATTCTCGAAATGAATTTACATTAAAAGTAAATCGGAATGAATATCTGCTTTTTGTTCGTAATTTTACTCATTATTTTACAAGTATATGAAGTCTTAATTTTCTCCGCTCTTCCAGCTTCCGTATTTCACCGTGCATAACCCTCTACCACCCGTACATCCTGACCGAGCCTTGTCCAAATGAAAACGGCATTTATCCTGTGTAAACCATTACGTATACAAATATGAATAGCACATGTTTCCGTATATAATACGCATCAAGATTATTCTAGTTCAAGATTTCCGAGGGGAAATGCAGGTTATACTAAGTGAAATACGGTTATTTACTTATTTCTATTTCATAGTACAGTAAACCGTACTACAGTAGGATAACTTCGTCATAGAAGTGTCCAATAACATTGATTCAGGTCTAGGCTTGTATAAGTCGTATCAATATCAGGAATATAGTAGAGTATATGCATTTTTTTTTCAATTTTTTCGCCCTAAGCTTCATTTGTTTGATTAATCCGTACTTCCGTTTCCTCTCTTTCTTCCGTCAGGTTCCCCTTCCTTCTTCCACGCTTACCTCCCTTTATAATCTTACTCCTTGTACTCCTTCCTTTCCTCTTTCCTGTCTTCCTTGTAGCTATTCACCGTCCGTCCCACCCTTGATTTGTAACCTTCTTGAATCAACGCCATTTTAATTTTTCTATTAATTCTTTTATCCGATTCACAAAACACCGCAGAGTTTTTTCCCTGGGTTTGTTTCGCTTTTCATGCCTCATTAATTCGTGTTTAATTTATCATTTGTCATTGATTCTGCAACATTTTTCTTTTCATTAAGCAATTTCCGTTTCTTCTTCTTCTTCTTCTTCTTCTTCTTCTTCTTCTTCTTCTTCTTCTTCTTCTTCTTCTTCTTCTTCTTCTTCTTCTTCTTCTTCTTCTTCTTTATCTATTTCCTTTTTAATCTTTTAATATTCTTTTCATTCTCTATATATTTTCCCCTCTCTTTCTTTTTCATCTGTATTTTAGCCTTTTCTTTTTCTCCTTTAGGATTTTTTTCGATCATCTCCTCCTACCTCTAGGGTATTTCACTTTTTTTCTTCCTTTCTTTCTTTCTTTTCTTTCTTTCTTTCTTTCATAATAATTATCATTCTCCCTCCCCACTGTAAAAAAGATATATATAATTTTCCCTCCTCTCAGAAAATGAGAAACAGAAAGAATAGAGGAGGAAAAGCAGTGGAAAATAAAAGAAAAAAAAAAAAAGGAAGAAAAGAAGAAAGAAACAAAGAAAGAAAGAAAAAGAAGAGAGTACGTAAGAGGGGGAGATAAACAAGCATCAAAGGAAGAATAATGGAGAGAAAATGGGGAAAAGAATGAAAGGAAAATCAAAGGAAGAAAAGGAGGAAGGACGAACGATAAGAAAAAAAGAAAGTCAAGCAATGAACGAAAGAATAAAGAGAGAAAATCAGCCAGAGAGAGAAAGAAAGGTAAACAGAAAGAAAGAAAGAAAGAAAGAAAAGAAGAAAGAATTATAAGAAAAAAGAAAAGGAAGATAGCAAGGGGGAGATAATCACCGAGAGGCGGAAAGGGTAACGGACGAAGAAATTTCCTGTGAGTCAAGTGTCGGAGTTGAGCAGATGATGGACACATTAAAAAAAGCTGCTACCAAAGCGGAACGGGGAAAAACGAAAGTGAAAGTAGAATGAAATTGACAACGCACACGTGGTTACTTACGGACGCAGGAAAAACCAAAGACTCATCCCCCTACCCCCATGTGTATGAACAAAAAAAAAGACTAATCGAAGAATGCTAAAAAGATGTTAATACATCAATCCCGATCCAAAAAAAACAAAAATAGACATAACAAAAACAAAGCAAAAAACAAAAAGGGAGCGATCTCAGCCTCTTCCTCTCTCTTCCGTATCCGTCTCTCCCCTCCCCCTCTCTCTTTGGGTTTCGATTCAATATGACAACATTCCCCATCACCTCCCCGAACCTGTATTCGATACTATATCAAGATTGTCAGCGGGGACCAACGGCATTGATACTACGAGTTGTCTTGTGACACTCTCAGCAGGCTATTTTCCGTATCATAATTTGGTGTGTACCATCAGAGTACATCGTCAAACCAGAACTCAATCAATTGCAATTGTTAACAGTCCAAGTTATTTTGAAATTGGAACGAGAAAAGAAACACCCAAAGGAATTATAACGACGACACAAATGTTAAAATCTAAAATTTGGATTTTTACGACTCGTCAATTTTTTCAATTCGACATTGCATTTTTGGATATAATCGAACGTTTCGATTTTGCGGTCTGAATTTGGGGCCAGAAAAACATCATCCATTGCAATTACTTACATATATTTCAAAACTCGGAGGAAAAAAAAGATTCTAGAAAGAATTGGAAATACGACACAAATTGTGAAATCTAAAATTTGGATTTTTACGAGTCATCAACTTTTGGAATTTGACGTAGTATTTTTGAAGATAGTCGAGCATCTCGTTCGCTTTGGCTAATTCTGGAACGACAAAAGCTGCAGGAGGTTTTTTTTAACAAGAAAGGATTATAACGGAGCGGTAGAACATACACACCAAAGAAGTTTTTTAAAAAAATACGAAAAACACAAGTGTCTGAAGCAACAGAAATATGCATCACGAGAAAACGAAAGTGAAACTAGACTCAGCTTCTTATACATTTCAATCACATGGGAGATATTCAACCAAGGACTAAGTTGCTGTTTACCAAGTGTAGTTCAGTTTGGGCACAAGGCCACCAGTATGGGACGCATAGTGGGGATCGGATTCACAACGCAGGAGTAATTATCTGTGGGACCAATTTACGAACCATTACACAAGGAGGTGCCCAATTCGAAGGAGAAATTATTTACTAAGTTTGGCTCGTCTTGCGCACAGGCCTCAGGTGACTCACGATACTGACCAGGCTCATTGTTGCTTAACTCCAATAATTTGGCATAAACCGCTGATTTCATCGTGATTTGTCTGATCTTCAACCAAAGTAGCAAGCATTCAGCCATAGCAACAACAATTAACAACAACAACAACATTGAAAATAAAAGAAAGAAGAAAAAAAAGGAAAAATATGTAATAAAAAGTAAAAAGCAAAAGGTGTAGCGTATTGAGGAGATCTACTGCCGCTTGATCTCCTGTCGATTACAACTGGAGTGGAAGCTCAACGAGAAAAACTCAATGAGTAAAACACGAATGAATGAAAAAAAAAATTATATTAACTGAAACCATCCAGACAACAGCATTCCTAAGATCAGCAAGAATACCGTAACATGATCTCTTACGGAAACAACCAGTTACTACTGGTGTGACAAATCAAATATTACTACTACTACCACTACTACTACTACTACTACTAATAATAATAATAATAATAATAATAATAATGATAATAATAATGGTCACAGTTCCGGCCGGCTACTGAGCGAAGCTGTGAGAAAAAGAAAGAAACAGATGAAGGAAAGTGAAGATAGGAGAGAGAGAAAAGGAGAGAAAGGATGTAAAGAAAAGAAAGAAAAGTGAAGAAGAAAAAATAAAGGAAGGGAAGAAAGAGAGGAAAGAATGAAAAATTCGAACCTGAAAGAAGACGATTCCAAACCAAAGAAGGTGAAGTAATTTCTTTTTGAAAAAAAAAATTCTCTGCTTGTTTTTCAATTATATCTATTGCACAACTTCAGCCCTAGTCCGGGACTGTATTTGAATTACAACTTTTTTCTACTGTAACAATGATCACAACAACAATCCTCACCTAATTCAGCGGAGTAAACCCTTCACTGTTTGTCTGTTAAATGAAACCGATAATAAGAAAAAAAAAGCAACAACTTTCCACTACCGTCATTCGAAATGAACGCTGAAGTGACCGACAGGCAACAATCTTAATGACGGAATCTTTCATCTCTAGGAAAAGTATGTTATAATTCTTTTATTCATTACATATAGAATACAAAAGATGCAATAATCATTTTCGGGTGGAATAGACGTAGGAAGAGGAGTTAGACCTTGCAGCAGTCAGGCTTGTTTCTTCTAAAGTGAATATAGAAGAAGACTTGTTTATATCTATTCCAGTTTTAATCAACATTTTTCCTGATCGTTCTCCAGGACAATGATATATGAAGTTGGCGAAGATCAGAGACTCTAATTTCAGTTACATTTCAAACATATTATTCCAAAAACACCCGGAAAAGAAAAGATTTATTTGAGTATGTATGTAATACGCCCATACTGAAAATGTATGTTTTCCATGCTGAAAATACTACTTTGGGGATTATCTCTAAATATCTCGTCCATAGTAAAACAGTAAATTTGGAAAACCAATTTTTTAACAGCTTTACTATACTGACCTAATGCAGAGAGACTTAAAGAAAATGATATGATTGAAAAAATCTACGAATGCAAGAAAGATTCGATCAGACCAAAAGCAGTTCTTTCTTTTTGTTGAATTTGAACTATTTTTCTCGCTTCAATCATAAACAAACAATAATTGGAATGTCAGGTAGACAACTTTCAAAGGACACCATATTCTTATTTTCCTGTACCAAAAAACGGATATTGAAAACGATTGACAATCCAACGACGCTAAAATATTTTATTATTTCTAATGGCCGACAAATCGGGATATAAAATGAACAGATTTGGAGTCGGGAGGAAATTGAACTGAAACGGAACGAAATAATAAAAAGTCTATTGGGTTATTTGCTGACAAGAGCCAATTCTTGCTTAATATCATTTTGCTTCCTAAAAAATAATCAAAAAATACATTAAAAAAAAAAACAGCTTGATTTTTCAAGCCCACCAAAAAAAGGTGTATGACAGAAGATACTTCGGATTTCCAAATGGTTATAGATATTTCTCTCTGATGACGATGCCTTGAGTATTTCGAACTTGCCGACGTATCTTTTTCTCTTCCTTCTCTTTAGTATACGCTTACTTAATATCGAACCAGCTTTTTCTTTTTTTTTGTTCTTGCACGGAAAGATTATTTCACACTCACATCACCCACCCGCTCAAACACACACACATAACCAAACACATACATACACATACGCCTGTACACCAACTGGCGCACACGTGCGAATACACATAGTTATATAGATATATGTAAACAAAGATCCCCTCGATATATACAAGTATATATTTATACTTTTTCAAACCAACCCGAGCCCACATATACAAATCTATCAATCTATCTATCTATCTATCTATCTATCCAGGTGTGCAGACATACTTATATACATACATACATACATACATACATACATACTTGCAAACAAAGCTGCATGTTCACGACACAAAATCTATCCATTCAATGCTACAAATAGTGGCGAAAAGAAGAAGTTATTCAATTCAAAATAAAAGTCCTTGTCCATTGCAAGTAATCCTTTGCAAGATAAGAACCCTGGTTCATAGATAGAACTGAGTTGCCATCAATCACAATAAAACGTGAATATTATCTCGTTAGCCGTGAGATGGACATTTCCGTCTTTTGCAGTTGAGAAATAACGACAATAAATACGATAATTAATCAAGCTTATAGTCCATTATCAAAGAAATGAAGTCTGCCTCTGACTAAGACTTTTTTAATCAATTGCGACAATTTGAAGCTTGTTCCCACACCCACAAATTCATTCAATGTTGTACAGCTTGGAGTACACAAATTCCGAAATGCACAGGGAGGGTTCACCCCTCACCCCCGTCATCGGATCGACGGAGAACGGAAATACACTGCATTCTGATTCAACCCCATCAGAATGTGGGGGTCGGACGGTAGGTGGTGACGAAGGGGGCTCGGAGCATGACTGGATCTGGGGTCCGAATTGCCTCCACCCATATTCAGACTCCCAAAGCCGTTCGCAAGCATCTGGCCAGCAGGGTCACCAGGAGGTGCTCGGGACGTCCAACAACGGCTATCTACCTTCATCCCACTATCATCACTATCATCATCACCACCATTTACCCCATCCGACGGTGACCTCTCCATCTGGCCTATATATGCACAACCACCACCACCATACGGATAACCCCCACCATCATCACCACACCCAACAACAACAGCAACAGCAGCAGCAGCAGCGTAATAATAGTAATCACAAATACATCCTTCCGGGATCGAAACCGGATGAGAGGTCACCCCACCATCCGGCGTTGTCCCTGTCGGTCGGCTACAACGCTGCCGCCGTCGCCGCAGCGGCTGCCATTGCAGCCGCCGTCAACTCCAGCGGTCCTCCCGGTGTGACGCTGACCACCGGGAAGCCGAAACGTCGCCGGATACCGACGGTGGCGCAGCGTAGGGCCGCCAACATCCGCGAGCGACGTCGGATGTTCAACCTAAACGAGGCGTTCGACACGCTCCGGAAGCGCGTGCCGACGTTCGCCTACGAGAAGCGCCTCTCGCGAATCGAGACCCTCCGACTGGCCATCACGTACATCTCGTTCATGACGGACGTCATCAGCGGCAAGGAGCCGGGAAACATCAAACTTCACGGCACGAAGACTTTCACGTGGGAGGCGTTACATCCACTGCCTCCCGAACTGAACTTGCACAGCAAAGGACCCAACATGCGGTAAGTTTGTTGCGCACCCAAGACACACACAGCTGGAGACATATTCATCTCCGGTAGTTGTTCTCAAACTATGTACCAAGGCGCAGTAGCAACAAAGCATACTGCGTAAATTCTCCTAAATACGCAAACATGTACTCTAACCTTGAACGTGTCAGTACGGACATTACGTTTGTCACGGCAGTGGTTCTCGAACGATGTTCCGCGTATTTTTTTTTCCAAATATGCAGACATGTATTTCGAACCTTGAACGTGTTAGTACGGGTATTATGTCTGTCCCGCTTCAACCAAACAACTGGTTTCATCACAAGATTTTGTGAGATTTCAAGCTTATTAGGGATAGATAAAAAAATGTATATGTATATCGGTATGCTGATAAAAAAAAATTGTTCCGTTCATTGACCTTGATATATACCATTGTTTGCCGTCATCTCAGTACAACTGGAGAAATCTGTGAGTATGCTCCATGATTAATTGACAACTAGCCATGTTGACATTTGCCTGATATATTAGTCAGGACGCAGGGCTGTGCAGTGTTGAGTTTGAACTTATTTGAGTCGGCAGTTCTCGAGAGATCTAATAAAAAATAAATTGAAGATTAAAGATTATAAATCTTTTTTAGTTTCTATAAATTATCTCCCTTGATTTCTGCACCCGAGAAATTAATGTAAAATTTAGATATAAGATATCTAAATTGGAAACACTAAAGTGAATCAACCGAAATACTTCGAAACCGTTGTTCCGTACCACTGACAAAAAATTATTTTACATGACATGCATGGTGGGCTGCCCCACGCACCGAAAAGTCTGACCCCTATCAAACATGCATCTTTTGAACAGACTTCGCCCAAGTAGAATGAAGTTTGAAAATCACTGATCTACAGACTAGCAATATAGCCTCACATATCAGAGTTGAAATTTGAGCGAGGGTCAGGCTCTGAGTGCTGAATTCCGTGGCGAGCACATCTCAATCAACTGTTCATGTGATTTACGCAACAAAATCTTCCAAAGCGCGTTATCTTAAACGGCCTGACCTGGGATAGCGGCTAGCGTAAGACAACATGTTTTTGCAGGCAGCGCCAGATTTAGTTAGTGCGGGACCCGTAGCATATGTTATTGAGAGACCCTAAATTGAAAAAAAAAGCAAACATGAATTTAAATTCATTCATTTTCTTTGTATACTAAGTATCGTTTCGTTTGGCACATAGCCAAATAAATCGACAAATATGTCTGATACTCCAATAATAGTTTCACTTTTCCGTTTTGATTTTTGTGCCGAGGCTATTACTTGTGTATTAAATACCAGCGTACACATGCAAAATATTTTTATTGCACAGATTACCCACTCTTAATAATTACTAAATCATTAAATAGTTGATTAATCAGAATCAAAATCTAATTGATTTGTTAAATTAATTATAAAATAGTTATTATTAAACGATAACATCAATTGAAGGTGATACTGACTAAAATTATTAACCTCATACACCCAGTCGTTCTTGAAAATTGAAGGAAGTACAATACTATTGTAATGGAGCAAGTGCAGAATTACTGAATTGTGAATGATAGCTTGAAATTGCTGGATCTGTATTATAGGCTGCTTTTGCAACATAGTCAGTCCGTCACTAGCCGTGAAATCGAGTGTTGTGGTTTGATTATTCAGTCATAACCATAAGCAATGTGAACTGTGATATCATGAGTGGAATTCATTAAACAAACCTGAAATACATTCCTCTAATGTTGACGTATATATTGACTCAGCAAAAGCATATAAATGAATTTCAATGCAAAATTATTTTACAATAGAATTTCATTGAAAATTATTTTACTATAGAAATGCATCAGAAATTATTTCGCTATAGAAATTGATTGGAAATTGTTTTTCTATGGAAATGCATTGGAAATTATCTTGTTATAGAAATGTATTATGAATTAATTTGCTATAGGAGTGGATTGAAATTGATTTTACGATGAAAATGCACTGGAATTCATTTTTTAATTAAAATCCATTGCAAATGATTTAAATGCTAGCTCTGTATGTAGTTCGTGATGTTAAGCTAGGAATTAGTGAATAAAAATACTTCGAAACCTTTACTTACACTGGTTATTACATCTTTACTAACACCGTAAATAC
>OY735224.1:5841322-5886322 GCA_963457665.1 Thysanoteuthis rhombus | reverse complement strand
ACATATATATATATATATATGTGTGTGTGTGTATTTATAAAATGTATTAAAAAGGGAAGCCAAACTTTTCAGTAATGTTTTGAGGTATGATGTTTTGTAATAAGCCATAACCAGTTTCATACATACCTTCGAAAGGAAACCGTGATTTAGAATCACATCAGCCTTCTGAAGACATGCACGAAACCGGTTAAGGCTTATCAAAAAAATATTATTCCTCAGAACCATAACTAAAGCGTATATATTTATGCAAATGAATTAAAAAAAAGTGAAAATAAAATTATTGATATATATATATATATATATATATATATATATATATATATATATATATATTTCAATAATTTTATTTTCACTTTTTTTAAAATTCATTTGCATATTCTAAAATATGGATCAATAAGTATTTTCAACACACGTGCAAAAACATCAAAAAAATGAAAACACTTTATCAAATATTATAAAACCTAGAAGACATATCAACTGGAGAAAAAAATGAAGGTATTTATTTCCCAGAAGGAAAAAGAATTACCAATCTTGTATGATTAACCTTTGTTCGTCTTCTATGACCTTCACCAAAAATGAACCCCCTCAAAGCATAACTATTGGATTCGGGGCCAATGAAAGGACCATAAAAAAAAAGGACGAAAAGTTGTATGCTTTGGAAGGGAGAGAGAAAAGAATGAAGGACTAAAAAAAAATATGAGAAAAGAAGAGAAATTAAAAAGAAATGCAAGGAAGTAAGTATCATCGACAAAAAAGAAAGCTGGCAAGTGTTTTTCATACATACATATATATATATATATATATATATATATATATATATATATATATATATGTATATATATATATGTACAAAAATGCAACTTCTTTTCATGTTCTAATGAAATGGTAAAATATAATCAATCACATTGTCTTTTGTTTTTCTGAAGTTTTTGTTTATATATTTTGCCTTCAATTTATGAATACATAGGGAAACTTATGCATACTTTTAGTGTAAAATATTTATTATTTTTTTCTGTTACATGAATGTTACGCTGGATTGGTGATACTGCTTAATTGGTAAACTTTACGCATTTTTTGAATTTCACTTTGATTACATAAATTTTCAAATGTAAAAATAAGTCATTTTATATCTTAGTATCGATTTTTTTAAGATTGACCAAATCAAAATTAAGTGTTTTCTTTCCCAAACAAATGTTAAAACTACGTTTTCAATTATTCAGTGTTTGTAAAGTATGATTTCATAAACTTTAGATTGTGAAACAATATTAGTTTATCAACTTTTGATGAAATTATGCATTTATTTAATTAAGATTTAAAAAAGGTCAAACTTTTGCTAATTAAGCAATTTCAGCAAATTTTCATAACACATATTGTATCGTAAGATCCTATTTTTTGTGTTTATTTTTTACTGCAACATAGAACGAACAGCACGTTGTGACGAGATTTTTGTTAGCTTAATGCCATTTGAATTCTCCAGTGTAAAAAATGAAGCATGATCCAGTTCAATTTGTCCTTTCACAATTATATTGTTGCTCTGCATTCGTGCTCATCCCGATAAAAATGATTTGATTGCAAGCTATATGATCATGATGCAATTTTTGATTGTATGGTCGATATTGGAACGTGGGACTTACCATGAAAAAGGTTTAACATTCTTCCATTCAATAATAAAACAATATATATATATATATATATATATATATATATATATATATATATATATTGTTTTATAATAATGAAAAAAAAATATATATATATATATACATATATATATATTGTTTTATTACTTTATATGCATGTATATAGATGCTGAAATGGACTTTTGAAAGAAAGCGAGTCGTGTTGATAAAAACCTCTCAAAACTTATAACATGTTGATTCAATCGTAATAATCTGTGTTCCTATAAGAAAATTTTAGGGGAGTCTAATAAGAAAATCATTTAGCATAATAGAATGAACCTGTGGATTTTTGTGCTTGAAAACTTTTTTACACGGAACAAAACAGTGTTATTTAATTATTCGATTCTACCAAAAATTAACTCATGAACTAATTTCATAGAATTTACGGTATTTATGCATTCATTCTTAATGGAAATATTTTATCTAAGATAATAATCCCGACCTATTTTTAATCTTACGAATCCCGATAAAATATCTTTTAGAATCTTAAAATGTTTACATTTCTAGAAAGATAAATCCCCGGAGAAATCTAATCGATTGGGAATTTATTTGAAAATTCAACATGATTTGTGAACTTCAGCCCTGAATCGGAAAATGAGTCCTGCAATAAAACTAAGACAGTTTTTGCTTGAAAAGTTTACCGCTCTTTTCTTTTATAAGCAACATAGTGTAGGTATTTTGATTTTGCAAACAAACATCCTTTGAAAAAAGTTTTTAAAGGCTAATTCTAAAAAAAATTTCATCAGACATTTGTTATCAATTGTTAACGATCAAATTTTAATCAAAAAAAATCAACAGATATATTTTTTTCTAAAGAATATTATGATCAGTTTTTTGGTAGCTAAATAGGAAAAATATTAGGTACGCCCCTTTGACAACCGTTTGAATTCTTTGTTTTCTAATATTTTCAACCGATTTTCTCAAAATGAATTTTAGATACTTCTACTAAGAGCAAAAGAAAAAAAGTATATTGTTGATTCTTTTGGGTTTCAAAATGGAGTAGGGTTGCTTTAAACTAAAACAAAAATAAGATTTTTCAATTAATGCTTCAAGCCATTTCTGAGATATCTCATGAAATTAGAAAGTGTAAGGCTAACGAAGCCAACGAAATACCGTCTTTGCTGTATAACGTACACATGCATACACACACTTGAATGCATACATGCATACATGTCATGAATGCAAGTATATATACATTCATACATACATGTACATACAAACAGAAATTACTATAACGTAGATAGAAACTAGTAAAATATAAAATAAATCTATATGGTCTAACAGAACAATCATAAATTGTTTTATTTCAGATTGAAACTATATTTGAAATGATCAACCGTTATTACACGGTGAATGTATCATTTGACCTAGACAACGTAAATCAAATAAACAACTGGAGAAAATGGGGGGGGGGAGGTGCTGGAATCGAACCTGTGACCGATAGAGAGGGTAGCCGTTTCAACGTAGCGTTGCTCCTACCATTGTATTACCGGCAGCTGTTTAGCTTAATGGTGAGAGCAATGCTACGTTGACGCACCTACCTATCGAATCCTGCAGCAGCCCCATTTTCTATGATTGTTCTTTCTATTTACACTATGTAGGCCAAATGATACATTCACCGTGCAACAACGGGAGATCTTCAAGTAGAGTTCCATTGTAATATAATGCAAATCATAATCACAAGCATATATATATATATATATATATTTATATACATATATATATATATATATATATATATATATATATATATATATATATATGTATATTTATATATAAGCTTATGAGTTTGTGTGTGTATGCATACATATGAATGTGTAAGTTTCGTGGAAAAAATTGAGTGTTGGAAATATCGTTTATAAAGTTAAAAAAAGAAAACACAGTCAGTGTTGGAAATATCGTATATAAAGTTAACTAATCGGACCCAGAACCTCTTTAGTAATTTCAAAATCTTTTGAAGTGCGAGACCAATGAAAAAATTGCCCATTGAACTTAAAAAAAACATTCAAAAACATTCTTAATATCCATCATTTAACGACCGACAGGTGTGCCATCAGTGCCTCCCCGCTTAGACGAGCAGCAGCAATTTAAATGCATAATATCCTAGAAATATCATAGAGAGAGAGAGAGAGAGAAAAAAAGGGGGGAATCAAAGTGATAGAAGTTCGTATTGACGGTGGAAATCTTGATGCAAACATTATAAGCGCAACACTTTTGCTTCACGAATTACGAAAGATGAATACGGAGGTAAGAAAATGCAAATATAAGGATACATCATCATCATCATCATCATTATTATCATAAGTCTTTTAAAATTCCATCGTTAAACATGGATCTTCTCCAAGATTTGCCACACCTCTTTATCATGGGCGTCGCGGGGCGAATACTTTCGTTTCTCTGGTCCGTTTCTCCATCTTGTATTCTACCGGTCTCGGTTGAGCATGTGATCTCTGGGGATCCATGTTGTGAGTCACGATGTTCATCAGTTGTCAGCCATTCCAGCAACATGACCAGCCCATTGCCATTTGAGTTTTTGATAGATTCTCTGATGTCTCGGACTCCTGTTTTTCCCCTGATATATTGTGCTGACTCGTGATCTCTCCACATGAAAATGAGCATGATTCTCTTATGCACACGCTGTATGCTTCTCAGCTTGCAAGTTTGTCCGGGACGATGCATCAGTTTTATGCTCTTCTTCTAAGGACTAATGCGATTTTTTCTTGTTTTCGAATGTTGAGTTTGTGCTGTTGAAGGCTTTCCAACTTAAGGTGATTCTTCGCTTGATTCCTTCGTCTTTTGAGGATTTCGTGGAGATCCGATGTATCAAGGAGATGGTTTGGTCCTATTCTATATACAATGGATATGTATTGCTGATGAATTTGATATATTGAAAATCAGGAAGAAAGTGATTTTCACGAACCAGAGATGAATATAAGCATTAATGATAGAAAATGGCAGTTATGTAACTAATGTAAATATATTATGGGTGTTTTTTCACGATGCCTACGCATTACCTCCGAAGATAAAGTGATTGGCGATTGTTACCTTTTCTACAAACACCACATTGGTTGCATAAACTATTTTTACTAAACCATGATTGCAATAATGACTAATTTGCTGCTTCCATTTTTTCCATCATTGACATTGATATAGCCTTAACCTCAAACCTAACCCTAACCCTAAACACAAATCCTGAATTCTAAACCGAACTTATACCCTTCATTGTTGAATTTAATAGAATACACAGCTGTACCTTGCATAAATGAAACATCACAGAAAAAATAGTTCTCTGATCTGAAATTATTTTTAAAAAACTGCCTGCATAAGATTTAGGCATCGTTGGTCCAAAGTGATCATAGAGACCCCATTATGCCTAGTGGTGTGCCCATACACATACTCAAGGTTGCAACCCTGAAAATGTGAACGAGAGACGAACACACACACAGATGAGCAAAGAGAGAAAAATCAGTAAACTAGTTGGTCGGGTGGGAAATTTCTGGGTGGACGAATGATATATGCATTGCTGATAATTTTACGATAAAATGTTTTGAAAATCGAGAAAAGAGGGATTTTCAGTGGTCAGAAATAGATATGACAATTACAGACCGAAAATGGCCAGTACGACTATATGAATAATGTAAATGAATTGTGACTATTTTTCCGATGAAATAAATATATATGTATATATATATATGTTTTTTTTTTAAATGGATACAAAATCCGACATAATCATTATAAGAGCATTTCATTATTCGAATTTCGATTTGAAATGACCGCTGGTTATAAAAGATAGTTATTCTCTTTACGCTTTGCCTATCTTTTTCTATACGACAGTGATGCTTTTTTTTTAGTCCCTGGCCACTGACAATCACTCAATATATATATATATATATATATATATATATATATATATATATATATATATATATATATGTATATATATATCGATCGTAAAAAAAGGAAAACTCCAAACACATGATTGTAAAATGTATATGAATTTCAGAATATTTTACGATAAAAATGCATTGAAATCAGGAAGAAAGGGATTTTTCAGTGACCAGAAATTTTTGTAAGCATTACTGACAGGAAATGGCCATGTGAACAAGGAGAAATGATTGTGAAGCTTTCACGATTGAAATAGGGGCAAAGTGATTATGTGCAGTAAAGAATTAAAGAAAGCATTACGGATATACAGAAAAAGGCTAAAAAGTATACATATATATATATACATGTATGTACACATGCACACACAAACACACACACACACACACACACACACACATATATATATATATATATATATATATGTATATATATATATATATATATATATATATATATATATATATATATATATATATATATATACATCCCGAGTCAGGGATGCAATATAATATAATACAATATCCGATGTAGTATGGGCTTATTTCATAGAGTACACGATACATTCAGCTTTAAGTATTAAGTTGGTTCAGAATATAAGTTTGCAATTCATGACCTCCAGTAGACATAAACAACCTAAAGAATAAGATAAAGGAAAAGCCCTATCACTAAGACACTAAGATCAAAATCGAGGACACAGAACTCTAGAAAGTAGAGTTGTAGTACCAAGGACAACGAATCTCTATGAAACCCTCAGGAGAAGAAGGAATCAAGCGAAGAATCACACTAGGATGGCAAGCCTTTGGCAAAAGCAAACTTAACTTTCAAAAATAAGAATTTACCATAAATCCTAATAAAAAAGGGTGTATAAGTAATGCAACCTCCCAATAGTCACTTATGGAGCTGAAACATGGAACCTAATCAAGAAACAGATCCGCAAATTGAGAATCAGGCAACGTGCACATGAGAGAATAATGCTAGGCCTCACATGGAGAGACCACAAGACAGCGCAGTACATCTGAGAACAGACAAGAGTCAGGGACATCATAGAATCCATAAAAAATCTCAAATGGCAGTGGACTGGCTATGTTGCAAGAATAGCAGACAATTGATGGACATTACGACTCACGACATGGATCCCCCAAGATCACATGCAGAACCGAGGTCGGCAGAATATTAGATGGAGAGACGAGCTAGACAAGTTCAGGAAGTACTGGCTCCACGACACTCATGAAGGAGAAGTGTGGCAAATCCTGAGGAAGGTCTATGTCCAAGGACGGAAGTTAAAAGACTGATGATGATGATGATGATGATGATGATGATGATGATGATGATGATGATACCCCCCCCCAAAAAAAATCCAACAAAAATCTAAAATAAACCGAATCTTTTGCCTGAAAAAGCCCAAACTGAGTAGAAACATAAACGTATTTGTGTAGCGAATCCCCATTCAATTATATATATATATATATATATATATATATATATATATATATATATATATATATATATATATATAAGAACAATATTGAAATATATAACAAAGGTGTGTATATGTATTTATGTAGTAAGTAGATCTTAGTTCATAAAGAGCGCTCGATGCCATCAGTAAAGTAGATATGAAACGAGTTAAATTTTTTTGCAATGGCGCATAACAGATTTTACATCCTGTTCCACTTGGAGGAAAAAAATTTTAATCTTTCTAATTCGTTTGAAAATCCTTCTCATTCAATTTTTCAGGTTTATTTGCAAACAACACTCATTACCTAGGAACAAAAAATCGAATTGGACAGTGTTATTCTCACTGTTACCTGTTGAATAAATTACACTGGATAACGTTTTCAACTTTCCGTTTTATTCCCGGATGATAAATAGTATTTTCTAATAAATCATCAGAAAATAACACTCACTACGCAAAAACAAAATATTTCATTTAATGATTAATATTTTTTTCTCTCATTCCTTCCAACCATTTTATTCCCGGTGGAGTTATTTAGAAAGATGTGTGAAACGTCAGGCGAGACAGAATAACTTGACTGATGATATAAAAACGATAGATATCGTATGTTCCAATTCAGCTGTATTATCGATTTTGAGAGACCTTGAAAACATTAGTCAAGCCTCAAGACAATTGATTTGTAATCCTGGAACATCTGTTGCTTGGATTTGGAGAACAAACTTTATTCAAAAGCAGACGTGAATGAATTTATCGGTAAGAGGATGGCTCAGTAATTATTTTGAAGCAAAGAATATCCAGGTCGAGTGAGAATTAAGTTTTTGTTAAAAATCGAATCATGGTAGCCCCACCTATGAGCAACCCGACATAGCAACCAAATAGCTTACATATTCTTCTCTTGGCTTTGGGAACAATTTTTCTTTTCAGCAAATTCAACTTTTAGGAATTATTTTACTCGCTTCCAATTAAGCTGTTTTATTAGAAAGTCAAAACATTAAACATTAAAAAAACGATTTTTAGTATCACTTCAGTCATCCATTTCCCAATATCAGTCAATGCACTTTATGTCATTTTCTTCCGTGTTTTTCCCCTGTTTTACATATACTTTGATAATATGGTACAATGTGTAAATTGTCTCTTGTTGAGATCACCAGTTGTTTACCATGTAACCGTTTTAGGAATTTTGAAAACAGAACAGTAGTATCAACATGGCACCCCGGCTGTGTTGATTAAACACCACCTCCCTTTCTTAATATTTTCTCACTTTCTTATTAGTTTGTCATTTTATATGAGGTATTATGTGTACTAAATATTTATATTATTCTATACTACTATTTATTTTTTGAAACAGGAATTACGTACGTTTTTAATGATGAGGGATCAGTAAGTATAACAACAGACATGACTCGCAGTTCGTGTCATTTCTATTGAATGTTCACCTATGTGAATACTATATCCGTTGTGTCAGTTTTAATTTCAATTGGCATGCCAACCAACTTATATCATCTTTAAGAATGTTAATTACACAGTAAAGACTTCTTCGAGTTGATTCCCTACCAACACATTCAACCGAAGAATTATATATATATATATATATATACTATCAAAAACATATGGGACTCAAAGTACACCAAAAATCACGGGGAAAATAAGAAACCAGCCTACAGTAACACCTCAAAACACTGCACACTCGGCTTAGAATGAAAAGTCCATAATCTCTTTTCACCAACAATACAAACTGCTTACCAAAAGATCGGAGCTTATATCTGAATGCGGACATGGAAACGAATTTCTCCTACGATATCTAAAACCATACTACGACTCTACGGACAAGTAACTCCCTGGCTAAAAAAAATTCGGTATCTTAACACTGTAACCCTCAATAATCATAATTCAGCAATCAGAAAACACCCAAAATTATCTCAGTTGTCACTTGTCTTTAATCTAAAACAAACGAATAAATCTTTTTGAATAAAACCACTCCTGAAAAAAAGTTAACTTCATAAACTTGAAAACCCCGCACTGAATGCAGATCATCATCATCATCATCATCATCATCATCATCATCATTATTATTATTATTCTTTTAACGTCCGTTGTTGGACATAGACCCTCCCCAGGATTCGCCACAATTCCCTATCATGGGCATCGCAGAGCCAGTATTTCCTGAATTTTTCAAGTTCATCTCTCCATTTTGTGTTCTGTCGGCCTCAGTTTCTTATGTGATCTCTGGGGATCCATGTTGTGAGACATGATATCCATCGGTTGTCTGCCATTCTTGCAACATTGCCTGCCCATTGCCATTTGAGTTTTTTATTAGTTTCTATGATGTCACGAACACCTGTTTTCTTCCTTATATACTGTACTGTGCTAAATGATCTCTCTATGTAAGGTTGAGCATGATTCTCTCATGCGCACGTTGCATACTTCTCAGCTTGCAGGTTTGTCTCTTGGTTAGGTTCCATGTTTCAGCTAACAGCCCCTGTCCTCACCTGGCCTTAAACTCCCTATATAGGGAGCAGGAGTAGCTGATGGTCTGACGATTATATTACCGACAAGAAACTTAGAGCCAGCACTTTCTATGTTCAATTGATATATATATATATATATATGTGTGTGTGTGTGTGTGTGAGTCGATGAAAATGACCATTGGAGGTGTTTCTCTGAATATTTGAGATTAGGTATTATCATTTTTTCGATTATTATTCGGACTATCCTCATCTTGGTTGTTTATCATACAACGTTTCGGCCGTTGTACTCTACGGCCTTCATCAGGTATTATCTGGTAGGTGTCGGTTCGTTACTTCCCCACACCAACCAGATGATACCTGATGAAGGCTATAGAGTACAACGGCCGAAACGATGTATGACAAAACAACCAAGATGAGGATAGTCCGAATAATAATCGAAATAAATGATAATTGGAGGGTGAAGCGAAAAACTTATAGATGTTATATCTAGGTGATATGACATGATAAGTGGTATATTTCAAAATCAAGGAATAATGATAAAAAAAATAAGCTGTAACACCTATCTTTTGAGTTTTTCTCTTCACCTTCCGATCGCTATTTCCATCCACATTCTGTTTGATCAAGGCACATCTACAATACAATATATATTTGAATATAAGGCAGCAATTTAGCTTAAACTTACGTTGCAAACTGACCCATCCCAGACAAAAAAAACTACTTGGGGTGAGATTTAAAACTAATACAAAAACGCTCTTTCTAGACACGATAATGAATAAATGTTTGGATTTTCAGTGCTCTGGCTCAATTGGTGCGGCCTGTGCGTGCGACACACGCCCGAGGAAAAATGAGACGAGTACTCCACAACGTATATTGCGTGATAATCTTTTTTGCTCTATAGAATCGAAGCAAAATTTATGACTGATATATAACAAGTGTTCTAAGTTCGAGCAGAAACATATCAGAGATAATCAGTAATCTCCTTCCTTTTTGTCGAAATCCTGACCTAAGTTACTAAGTACTCATTGCAGTGCAGTGTTTCAGTTGTAATATAATTAATCAGAACGTACTTGAAATTGAATATGAGTTCAATGTCTCTTTGTGTTTGAATCCCCAGAGAGTTACATAAGCATCTTCGTTTCAAAACGTCTTTAAAAAAGATGTAAATTTCACGCAACTGTCAAAAAGTCAATAGCCGCACCTTGCTGGTCTTTGTCAAGCAGTAAAATCTTATCCTGAGGCTTTTAAAGTCTGAGGATATCGAGTTTCAATAGCCCACAATACAGGGAAATTCAGCCACGCGTTTTAAGTGACATATTCTGCGACACGGAAAGCAGGTTCAGGGAAACCCAAAGAGACAACAAACTGAGATGAGTGAATGCTGAAAATGATGACTACTGAAGCATTGTAAAACTACGCTTATATATATATATATATATATATATATATATATATATATATATATATATATATATATATATATATATATATACACATATATATATACACACACACATATATATATATACACACACACATATATATATGTACACACACACACATATATATATATATATACACACACATATATATATATGTATGTATATATATATATATATGTATATGTATATACATATGTGTGTGTGTATGTGTGTATGTGTATCATGCTTGTGGTATAGCATGATATAATAATATATCAATAATATAAAGCCACTCCTGAAATATAATGGATTTATTTCATAGAGTGCTCGATACAAACACATTTTTACTCTTGAAGTTAAGTTGTTTTAGAGTAGAACTATACAAATTCTGACTTAGTCTTCCGAATCTACATCCTACCATATATATATATATATATATATATATAGCGAGAGAGAGAGAGAGAGAGAGAGAGACAGACAGACAGACAGACAGACAACTAGCAAACCAGCTAGACTCATTTGAAAACTGAACAGAACCTAGATTGACAGTCTTGGTTGATAGCATCTGATTTTACAATCCACAATGATCACATCAGCAAGTTTTATAATATATGCTTGTCTCATCTTCCAATTTGGACATTCGTGAGTTCAATCCCAATTAGACTGAGATTGATAGATAGACAGATAGATATCAAAAGAGTGAGATAGTCTGATACGACCAGAGATAGATATGAATAGTTTGGGATATATAGATATGAAAAGACCTCGACAAACAGATAGGAACATAATTAGATAGATAGATAGATAGATAGATAGATAGATTTCAACAGAGTGAGATAGTCTGATACGACAAGAGATAGATATGAATAGACTGGGATGATTAGAGATGAAAAGACCTCGATAGACAGATAGGAACATAGATAGATAGATAGATAGATAGATATGGATAGACAGATTGATATGAACGTAGAGTAGATAGATAATCAAAAGACTGAGCTAGATCGCTAGTTACGGCGGTTGCTTATCTATATACATACGAATGTAACCGTACTACAGACTTACAAAAGCCGATGTATATATAATTAGTCAACAATGTAAGCAAAAAACTAGAACATTGTAAGTGTTGAGCAAAGAGTGAAAAAAACAAATGGAAAAATCGATCGGAAAAGCCAATAAACAAAATTAATCATATCTAGAAACGACAACGGCTGACCATCTGCGACCAGTTGCAAACACACGACAGTCTTCAACTCAATGCGTGGACAGAACGTTAACGAGAATTACATACAAGCTATTTAGAACTTATACGAAAACGGGAATTGCAAGAGTCAGACTACACAGAAATACTAACCAAATACAGATAGGGAAAGGAGTAAGATCAGGGGATACGATATCACCTGAACGTTTTGCAGCGAACCCTGAAAGCGTTTTTCAGAAAACCCACAAGGTGGGAATGTGAGTTAACATAAACGGTGAATATTTTGACCATTTTAAATTCATGGATGGCAGAGGTATTGGAAGAGTGACGAAATATGTTGAATGATCTAAATTGGGAAAGTAAAAAAGTGAGGATAAAAATGACTAGAACAAAAGCAAAAGCATTGTCTACGAATAAAGTCTGACAAAATACCCTCAAAATAGAGGGCGAGTCTTGAAAAGAGGCTGATGGATACGTTAACCTCGGACAGCTGATAAAGTTAGAGAAAGACCGTGAAAACGAAGCATTAGTATCGACTGGAAAACATTTGGTACGAATACAGACATATTGAAAAGCACGTTGCCAATGGACTCAAAGCGTAAAATATGCAATTGATGCATACGATCAGCTATGGCCTACTGGTGCAAAAGGTGGAAAGAGAACCAACGTAGAATCGCACAGAAAGCCATGGAAAGAGCAATACTAGGAATAACTCTAAGAGATGGAAAAAAAATCAACATCACGAATGTAGACTATACATCCACTAGAGTGCTCTATTCCTATGGAAGAGGATTGCATAATGCTTACAATGAACGAATTACCTCACTTAAAGAGTGCTCAACCCTCAATAGAGGTGCATTAATTATTTCATATATATATATATATATATATATATATATATATATATGTGTGTGTGTGTGTGTGTGTGTGTGTGTGTGCGTGTGTGTATGTATATATATATATACATATAAAGAGAGAGAGAGAGAGAGAGATTTATCATTCATGCATATAGTAAATGGGAGACCCTCTTTATTTCAAAAGGAAATATGAGAGAAGACCACATTCCCCTGAATTTCTCTCGTTAATCACAAAGATGTTTTAAACTCTTCTACAAGTTCTGACCAATGCAGGGCTTGACAATGAGCCAAATGATGAAAATACATTTATTCTTCCCGACAAATACTTATTTTGCGACAAAATCAGAAACCCTCAACCAAAACTGTCATCTAAATTGCTAACATAGGTTTCTTCAGTTTTTTTAATCATTTGTGTATATGTGTGTGTCGCGTGTACGGGCAGCACTAATGGATCAAGGAAAACCGAAAACTTGAACATTGACATTAATATCAATTTTTTGTTTTTTGAAAATATCGTACCTGAACAAGGGGGTGGGGGTTAATGATAAATTTGCCCCTCAGTTTTTGCCGGGCCGCTCTCACGCTTCAGACTTTATTTAGTGGTCCCCAATGAATAAAGTCATTATTATGATATTCTTCTTATAATTATAAATAAGATTATCAGTTACAACATTATTTTATGAGACTAACGTTTTGTGTATGTGTTAATTATATCTTTTGCTCTGGTTGCAAAACGTGTGTGCACCAACTCACGTTTTCAGCTAAGAGCAAGTATGACAAACCTTTTTTTTTGCAACGGTAATTATCAAAGAAAATGATTTCTTGTTCCAATAGGAATCTTAGAGCAGTAGATTATCAATTCTATTATATTTGTATCGAATCATCGTCAAATAGGCTACGGATACTTCTTCCTTTACTCCTCAACGTGTGAGAGTATGGGGGGTGGATCTGATCACACTTGTTGTGGCTACAACCTTGAAAGTTTGCACGAGTACATCATCATCATCATCACCACCACCACCACCACCACCATCATCATCATCATCATCATCATCAGTCTCTTGACGTCCGTCGTTGGACATAGACCTTCCCCAGGATTCGCCACACTTTTCTATCGCTGGCGTCGCAGAGCCAGTACTTTCTGAATTTGTCTAGCTTGTCTCTTCATCTAATACTCTGCCAGCCTCGGTTTCTCGTGTGATCAATATGAATCCATGTCCTGAGTCGTGATGTCCATTGGTCGTCAGCCATTCTTGCAACACGGCCAGCCCATTGCCATATGAGTTTTCCAATGGATACTATGATGTCCGTGACTCCTGTCTTCTCCTGGTGTACTGAGCTGTCTTGTGATCTCTCCATGTAAGGTTGAGCAAAATTTTTTTATTTGTACGCTGCATGCTTCTCAATTTGCAGATCTGTCTCTTGGTTGCAATGCAAAAAAAGTATGTTTTTCAGAAATATGCTTTTTGAAGTCGTCCTGATCATTAAGGGCCAACAATCCCCAAATCTTGCACTGGTATTTTTAAGAAAATCTGAGATAAGACATTCATTTTTAAAATAATTTCAAATATTTTTTAAGATGGTTAGCTCTGGTACAGGTGCGTTCCACGATGATTGATTCATGAGATGTTAGGAGATTTTACAAAATATTGTATATAGAAGGAGAAGAAAATGAAAGATTTCTCAAAGACGTCTATTCAGACAAGCGTTAACTCTTGAATTGTTTGAATGAGACGAATTCATGAATTACATATTTTATTGATAAAAATTAAGTCACAAAAAGCAAAACGGGTCGGCTTGGTCACCCAATAGAAACAGTCACGTGATCGACATCATCTTGCGACTCACTGTGTTGGGGATGATCAATGAGAACTTTATTTCTCCCGCCTTTGGTTGGATTATTGAAAAGTCTGAAAATTTAAAAAGACGAGTACGAACGCAGGGGGGCAAAAATTAGGAACCAATTTAGCATAAACCTACATCGCAAGCTGGAACAGCCCCCTCTCCCCCCACAAACATATTTAAGTGAATTTCTTTCATAAAAAGTAAAAAAATCATTCTCTTTAGACTTGATAAGAAGCGAACATACATAACGTAGCCATCAACTTGAAAGATGAAAACTATGTTGACAGTTTTGGTTGACAGTCTCTAATTGAAAGATAAATAACAATGAAAATGGACTTTTTTCAGGAAAAAAGGTGTCCTGTACCTATTCATTCTTTTTCGGTTAACAAAAATATTTCCAAAGAATATTATCAGAAGATTCTATTTCTCGTATACCAATAAAGTGTTTCTGCATCCCACCTTTGGGCAAGCGTGTCATAGGTTCGTCACACTTGGCTCAAAGGGCACTTTTTCCTTGTTAGCAGAGAGCTTGGAATAGTTCTGAAAAAGCCTTGCACAAATTGTGATAGAGCGTGGGCGTAGGTAATATGATGTAGAAAATGCTTACAAACTTTCGCCTTTTGAAGGTTTTATCTAGTTTTCCTGAGCCAGTAAGAAAAGAACATACAAAAAAAACAAACCAAAAAACAACTCCCAAACTGTTTGAGTCACTCGATAAAATTTTAAAAAAGGATCTTGTTATCTTTTTTTTTTTTTTGCCCGAAAAAATACGGCATTGGGATTGGAGGTTAACAACTTTTAATTGTGTACCTACAGGTTTAAAACCAACGAAGTATATATATATATATATATATATATATATATATATATATATATATATATATATATATATATATATATATATACATATATATATACATATATATATATATATATATATATATATATATATACATATATATATATACATATATATATATATATACATATATATATATATACATATATATATATATATATACATATATATATATATATATATATATATATATATATATATATATATATATATAAGTCTTTTTTCTTTTCAGCTGGGTTTGGTGGACTGAATTTGCATATTTATTGTTAAACAATATTTTTTTTAAAAAAAGGTTACAATCCCCTAAATTTTTCCACTATATGGATGGTAGTTTTGCACAAAGCCAAGAAGCCTGCTGACGTAGCAGGCCATGACACCTCCCCTCCCCAAAACAAAACATTTAGAAAAAGAAAAAAGAAAACTACATTTCATCGAAAAATGTTTAAACACCGCAAACCCCCAACTGTGCCAAGAGAATGCCGCCGTACGTTTCAATTAAAAAAAAACACGAACTTATTAATGCCAATTTTCGCGGTACGTCTTTTTATTGTAAAGTGAGTGCAGAAAGTATTCGAATGTCCATGAAATCCTCAAAAGGAGAAGAAATCAAACGAGGAATCACCCTCCGCTCGCAAGGTTTTGGTTGAGCAAGTTCAATATTCAAAAACCAAAAAAAACAAACAAAAAAACATCCCCATTAATCGACAAAAGAAAGATCTTTAAACAAAGCGTCCTGCTGATAGTCACATACTGAGCCGAACTAAAAGATTGGCTCTCGAGCCAAGAACCATGCAATGGAGAGGATCATACCTGGCGTCACATGGTGCAATTACATATCTACTCGGCGTATATTAGAGAAAAACCAGGAACAAGTGATATCATAAGATCTATCAGAAAAATTACAAAGGGCAGGCCATGTTGCAACAATGTCAGAGAACCACTGGGCATCACAGTAGAGATCATGCAAGAAATTGATATCATCATCAGTCTCTTAACGTCCGTCGTTGGACATACACCTTCCCCAGGACTCGCCACACTTCTCTATCGTGGGTGTCGGGGAGCCATTACTTTCTGAATTTTATCTAAAATTATCCTTAAACAATGGATTTGAAATTATCATTATAATGTGTATCCTTTATCTAAAATTTTCATCAAAAATGGGTCTTTTATCTAAAACCATCAATATAAAATGGATCTTTTATCTAAACTTATCTAAAAATATTTTTTGATTTTTCCACCTTTTAAAATTTTTTGATTCAAACTCAAAATGTTGAAAAGAACTTTTTTGAAATGTATCTGATACTTTTTATACTTGCTTCCCCTGATCTCTCCTCTAGTCATGATATTGCTAGGGTTTTCTCATCTTACATAAATGTAAAATACATTCATGCTTTGATCAACGAAAGTCAATGAGTTGTGTTCAAAAGAACACATCAGTTTCATTCGGGCTTAAATGATTACAAAAAATCTGGGCACGAACGATTTTGAAAGCAAATTTTCAACGCGAAATCGAGGTTAGAAACATATCAAAATCTGAAAAATTCCGTTCTCAAAATTTTAATGCTTTTCTAAAAGGTAAATTAGTCAAAATAGAAAGAAAACATATTTTCATATTAAAAACCTGAGAGTTGAGTTGTAGGTATACAGTGTACCGCTGGGTAACCCCGACGAAGTTCCCCTCTGACTAAATCTGATCTCCTGTTTTGATTGGATGATCAGCTTGAATTCGGTAGTCCCCTTGGATTCATATGGAAACGTTCATTTTTTCTATCAAAGTTTATAGTTTATGCTTACAATATTGGCCGAGTTGAGGGATGGGGACCCTTTTTTTGATAGCGTGCACGGGAACCTTTCGGCAGTAAATTCTCACTTCCATCATACTTGTATTCTACAAAATATTTCAAGTAGAAAAAAAAACAGAACGTGTTGAGACAATCAATAACTGTGGTGACAACTGATAAATTAACGTTGTAATTATTAGCAAATAACTTACAAACACACACACACATATATATATTCAATAATTGTGTCATACACAGACAGCTGTTTTGTTATATTACAACTCTTCAGTGTGTCTATAGACAATCCATTATTCCATCCAGTACCACTAGGCAGGATTGAAACCTTTGCTTCAGACCCGGAGGCCGGTATCCTACGGAACTGGACGCCCAGTAAAGCTGAATTTCAACCGATATATTTATTTAGCTTCTTAAATTCCTCGTCCATCAGAGTGCTCTATTCCTATGGAAGAGCATCGCATAATGCTTACCATGAACGAGTTACCTCACTTGAAGAGTGCTCAACCCTGAATAGAGGAGCATTAATTATTGTGTCATCCACAGACAGCTGTTTCGTTGTATTACAACTCTTCAGCGTGGCTATAGACTTTTCATTATCCCATCCAGTACCACGATGTACGATTGAAACTTTCGCTTCAGACCCGGAGGCCGGTCAGTAAGGCTGAATTTTGTGCGATATATTTATTTAGCTTCTTAAATTTCTCACCCACCAGAGTGCCCCATTCCTATGGAAGAGCATTGCATATATATATATATATATATATATATATATATATATATATATATATATATATATATATATATATATATATATATATATATATCCATGCATACCAATAAAATGTTTTCGAGTGTCATCTTGAGCACGCTTGCAAAACAGTCGCCATCCCAGTCTTAATTTGTCACATCTTAGTCGTTTGCATAGTGCCAAGCGGGTCGCCTCTCTTACCCAGTTATATATACTTTCTACTTATGAGCTAGTTTGCAACATTCGCCAATCAAATGCTTGACCCCTTGATCTCTCTCTCTCTCTCTCTCTCAAGTTTGGGGGTTGCTGAAAAGTTCTTAGTAACCAACATGGTTCAGTCAATGATCTGAAACCAATTCATAAATAAGCATTAGGATCCTATAAGTTGGCACTTTACGATATGAAAGATCATATCCCAACAACAGTGAAAAATTATCGTTCAGATTTGGGTGTGTCGGACTGAGACCCTTCCCTTCTCAATCAGACCAAGCCCTTCGAATGTACGTATCTATATGGTCACACCAAGTGTTTAGTGGTCATCGCTGAAGGCATCAAATCACCTCAAATCTCCAGGACTTCTCTCGGCGTCCTTGCAGACACCAGCAACGCCATGGTCTGTTCATTTCTAAACCTTTGTCGAATTTCCAATTCGTATAGCATTCGCTCACTAGATATCTACTGTTCATCGCTGAAACATATGTTCTCTTTAAGTAACGTGTGATAGGTTGTACTGAATTACGTGGTACCTGCTGAGCTGACCCACGGGAAGGAGTGGCAAAATTTACTTTAGGGGCTCCTATAATTTATTCATCTCCTAAAATAATTGTCAGTGGGCTATTTTAGCAGTTATATGGAGAGTAAAAGCAGTGTTGAATGTTTCGATCATTTAGCGAAGCGAACGGTTATACCTTGAGTTACGATGTAGGAAACCGCTAAAAATCCATTACTTCGTTCAACAAGCTAAAGTCCTTAGGCTTACAAGATACGAGGAGAACGTAGAACAATCCTTAAAATCATGTATAGCTGGTGACCCAAGGCTAGAAAGCTCAGGCTATCCTGCTATTTACCTATATCTGTGAAAAAGGAGTGAATTCGTAGCTCTGCAAAGTGCATTAGTAAAAAGTGTACTGCAATTCGTCCAAGCTGGAATTTGAACGTGGTTCGATGGTTCCATTTTCCGTTCTGCTAACCATTAGGCTATCTGCACGTACATCACAGGAAAATCATCGAGTGGAACAATGTTTCTAAAACTTGTTGCGCACCACTTACGCTAAAACAACCAGACCGGTGAAAAAAAAAAGGTTTCCTCCTAAAAGTGCAGTTTTTAAAGTCTATACACTCGCCAACAATATAAACTAAAAAGTAATTAAAAACTACAAAGCAGTCGGAGAGCGCATTCCTCTCCCAACGTCATTTTCAAGGGAGGTAATTGTACATGGATCCGTCACAAAATTGAATCACTTCTTCTGTAGCCTCTTGTCCACAATTCCACAAAATATCGTCGAAATTCATGGAGAACCTTTGGAGATATCGTGTTGACATACATGAAATTATTGGTGATATTACGTGGTTTCGACTTATAAAGATGATGTAAGGGAGATGATTGTACGTAGATCGGCTCCAAAACTCGATAGTCTATTTTCAAACCTTTCACAGAATTCCATGAGAATTGGAAGAGAACTTATGGAGATATTGCGTGGATTGTCATGGGCGTGTCTGGATATACGTGAACAAACAGGTCGATGAACTAAATACGAATACCTCTCCGGCGATAGACGTAGATTAGATTAAAATGGAGGGAACCCGAAGTGTACAAATATTGAGTCGCTTCCTTTAAAATGTAACGTTGGCCTTTTAATTAATTCCGACAGAATGAATAAAAAAAATTCAGGAGTGGCGAACCAATGTCACGCGTCCCCATGGTGGCACGCGGGAGACGTAATTCATTTAATTGGCTCATTTTTTTTTAATCGTCTGCTTTCACCACAACTATTGATCGTCAAAACAGAACTCTTTAAGTAGTTTTCAAGCATTTTGTACTCTTTCCGCATGAAATATTTTGTAAAAATACAAATATAATAAAAAAATGGTAATCTTCTGCTCAAAAATTCTCGTGGGCGCATGAGAGGATTCTTTTTCATAACATTGCCACGAATGTAGGTGTACGTTCTCAAAGGTTCGCCACTTCTGGTCCAAGTGGTTCCGATGGAAAACAACGACAATTAGGATGAAATATCCTCATGGGCCTCTTATCGTCTGTCGTTGAACACAGACCTTACCCAAAATTCGTCAAAACACCCCAGCATGCGCGTCGCAGAGACAATACTTTTTGAACTTATGTAGTTCGTCATTTCATCTTATCTTTACCGGCCATAGTTTTGCATATGATCTCCGGAGATCAACGTTGTGAGTTGTGATGTCGAGTGTTTGATCAGCCCATTGCCATTTGAGTTTTCTAATAGATTCTATATCCCTGACTCCAGTTTTTTTTTTCTTCGATATTCTGTGCTGTTTCGTGAACACTCCATGTGAGGTTGAGCATGATTCTCTCATGTGTATGTTGCATACTTCTTATTTTGAATGGTCAGTCTCTTGGTTAGGTTCCATGTTCCTGCTCCATAAGTGATTATCGAGAGAATGCATTACTTGTATACCTTTTTAGGACTGATCGGATTTTCTAGTTATTAGAGGTCGAGTTTGCTCTACAGAAAGCTTGCCAACCTAGGATTATTATTTACCTGATTTTCTATCTCTTCGTTTGAGGATATCAGAAACTGACAATGTTTCACAATGGTGGATCTTTAAAAAAATAAATCAAGATAATAGCACATTATTTCTTTTTCAATAATCGGTTCCCACTTCCCAAGTATTTGAAAATTAGGAAAAAAAAACAAAAAAAAAACAAAACGGCCATTTTGAAAACGAAAGACTTTTTCGACTTTTTAGAGATTGAAATTTTCCATAGAAGCAGCGACTGAAACGATTGGGGCGGGGTTCTTTTGAGCTGGTGGTAACAGTGGTGGATATGGTGATGGTGGTTTTTGAATAATGCCACAAACTACAACAGTCACCGGTGGGGACAAGGCAGGGGATGAGGTATTGGAAGACGCCCTGGCGATCGATTCTTCCCAACAATTATTCGCCGTCCGCTGCCACGAATGGTAACAGGTTGCATTGACGGCCACGTGATCTCAATCCCATTCGTATCATGTGCCACCAAACCACTCCAACAAACCTATATATATATATATATATATATATATATATATATATATATATATATATATATTTATATATGTATGCAAACACACACACACACACACACACACACACACACACACACACATGTATAAATACATAGTTTGGATTCCCAGATTGACATTTTTGAGTATTTTCCACGATTATGGCAGTCTAAGACGGCTGGGTCCATGTTTGCAAAATGACTCTCCTGCCAGCACAATGAAGTTTTAGGTGAATTGCAGCGATATATATATATATATATATATATATATATATATATATATATATATATATATATATATGCGTATGTGTTTGTGAATAGATATATTTATGAATACAGTGGCAGATATAGACTCTGGATAAAATGAGAATCTGGAGTTAAAGCATTTATTTGGGCCATTGGATTACCGGCGACTGTTGAGCTCATTCGTAAGGGCAACGCTACTTAAAAGTGGCCGCCTTATATATATATGTATATACGTATGCATGTGTGTTTATATATATATATATATATATATATATATATATATATATATATATATATATATATATATGTATATATATATATATATATATACACATGTGTGTGTGTGTGTGTATGCATATGTGTATCTATCTATATATATATCAAGACAAAGAATAGAAGACCCTGACCTGTATGGAATAATCGATTAAGCAAACTGAAAAGCTGTGACACTGACATTTCCATCCTTCCAGCCCCTCTACCGGATTATTTGTTCACTACAAACCGTATCTTTCAGTGCAACAGATTTCTTAATACTAGATTAAGAATTTGAAATAAAGAGAAACCGCTGTGTGTTAAATTACCTTCAACTTCAACTTGCTTACATAGTACCTACCTGAAAATCTAGGTCTCAGCAACATAGACACTCACAAACTCACTAACGATTGTGAAATCTTACTCACAAAATATCAGGGTTTAGATTATAGGATACGGATAGTACACATCCATTTAATGGCCTGCCCATTGCCATTTGAGCTTTTTCTAAATAGTTTCTATGATGGCACAGACAACCGTTTTCTTCCTTTTATACTGGGCTGTCTTGTGGTCTCTCCATGTAAGGTTGTACATGATTCTCCCATGCGCAAGTGGCATACTTCTCAGCTTGCTGGTCAGTCACTTGGTGAGGTTCCATGTTTCTGCTCCATAAGTGTCTTTCGGGAGGATGCATTGGTTTTATAACCTTCTATTTAGGATTAATGGGATCTTCTTATTTTTGAAAGTTGAACTGGCTTTGGCAAAGGCTTGCCATCGTAGAGTTATTCTTTGTTCGATTTCTTCTTCCTTTGAGGGTTTCATGGAGATTTGTTGTCCTAGGTAGATGGAGTGTTCTACTTTCTCCAATTCGGTATCTTCGATTTGGATCTTTCTGTTCTTATTTCCAATGTAATTGTTGCACATATCTTTGTTGTGCTAAAATTCATGTGTGAGCCGACTTTCTTTTTTTCTTTATTTAGTTCATTTAGCATTGATTGGAGGTTGTGTAGATTCTTTGCGAAGAGTACCTGATTATCAAAATAAAACTACATTTATTAAAATGACTCAGTAAATAATTAAATGAGGTTATATATTAAAATCATTGGTGGTAATTGATCTGCATAACTGTTTATTCTCGAATCCCCTCAACGGTTACATGGAATACAACGGATGATCCCAACAAGAAATAAAAATTTACACATTGTAACATAACATCTAATTTTTTAACGATGAAACTACTGCATCCAATAAATTACATTAGGAGATATTGGGATATATATATATATATATATATATATATATATATATATATATATATATATATATATATATATATATATATATATATATATATATATGTATATATATATATATATATATGTGTGTGTGTGTGTGTGTGTGTGTGTGTATAGTGAAATAATGGATTCGCTTCGCAAACACGTTCATGTCTCTGTTCATTTGTGGCTTTTATAGCGGGTCTATTGTTTCACCATATTTGAAGCTCTGCTTTAATTTTACTCAATGTTGAATGCATAGAGAACTTAATGGAATAAACCCACTGAACATCGGATACTGAATTACTGATTTGTCCTTGCAATATATGTCTACGTATATATATATATATATATATATATATATATATAAATATATATATATGAATATATATATATAAATATATAAATATATATATATATATATGTATATATATATATATAAATATAAATATATACATATATAAATATATATATATAAATATATATATATATATATATTGCAATTTATTATTAATTTAGTTGGATCACTTTCATTTTTCGATACAGAAGTGTTGTGAGTTGACCGAGAATAAGCAAGATGAAAATTCTGGGGCGGGTACCCCATTGGTGGTCGGTTCGATCCCTACAGCAGCCTCATATATATGGGATAATGGATTGTCTATCGCCACACTGAAGAGTTGTAATACAACAAAACAGCTGTCCGTCGACGACTCAATTATTTAATTGTATTTGCATGTATAAATTAAGTGTTACTAGAAAGCTGAATCAATTGGAATTTGTCACACTGGGCTTTTTAAAAAGGTTCACCATCATTGGACTATGATGTATCATTACTTACACCAGTTTTTAACAGATAGGTTTTATTTGGATCTATTTTGTAATCCGTCCGAAGAAAAGAGAGATGTAACTCTTTCGAAGAAACAATACCATGCTTACACTGAGGAATCTGGCAAATTAAAGCCGAATAACTAAACTGATAACTGGCTGTGGACTGGATATATATATATATATATATATATATATATATATATATATATATATATATATATATATATTCTGTGTGTGTGCGTGTGTATTTTCTAGAAAGCGTTGCAGATTAAAACACTGGATGTATAAAAGAGAAGTAGATCATTTCCAATATCTGTTAATGTTGTATATATTACTACAACTCCGTTTTCAGTTAATCTGACTATATTTGAAGAAATCTCTGTTAGTGTGTATGCACTGCAATTACTCGATAACTGGTCATTGTATGGAGTTAACAATATCCCGAAATATAGGTAAGCACACAAAGCAGTGCAATTTCGAGTTTAAAGTTGTTTTGGCCAGCGGTTCTTGAGAGATCTAATCGGAATATTTTTTTATTCTACTAAAATTTGCATCGATCGTTACCGATACCATTTTTTAAAACAATTCAACCAGAAAACTTTATTCCAGAAATTTTACAGTTTTGTCCCTTTTCGCCGATATCACATTCTCCTTGAAGTGTACTGGTAGCTTTCCCGATCACACAAATATTTAATTCAAAATTATTTCACATGACAATAACGACAGAATGCTCCACGGATCATCAAAACTGGCCCCTCCCTAAGATGCACTTTTAGAAGGGGCACTGCACGAATTCTATTTAAAGACACCTATGGAAATGCGAGTAAACATTCTCGGCATGGCATTAGAATTGGTATCTTCAATGAAATCACACAACATCCCGGCACACTGACCTCTCTCTCATGTTGCAGCAAACAGTACTTTCTTGTGTATTAACATCTTTCCACATTGTAAAAACTAATTATCATGACAATAGATATGTAAACAATGATTGTATAACAATGCTCGATATTATGTCACGTTTTGGAAACAGAAATGAACATGCATACTTCTTCTCGTATGTAGATTTGATATCAAAACTATCCATCAATGCTGATGGCTGTATATTCAAGTGGAAGACCGTACCTAGCAAGAGAAAGGGACAATGCAGCTGAGATGAAAGGGATTTTAGAAAACTATACCCATATATAGGTATATATATAAATTATTTACAAGCCTGCCGACGGACATGAACATTTTACCCTTGCTTCAGGTGGGCAAAGAACTACCTTACATAAAAAAAGTTCAGCCAAACTTGGTAAACAACTGATGATCCCAACGAGGGATGATTTATACATTGTACCATAACAACAGTTCATCATAGAAACTATTAAAAAAAACTCAGATGGCAATGGGCAGGCCATGTTGCAACATTGAAAGACAACTGATGGACAATACGTCTCACAACATGGATCCCCACATATCACATAAGAAACCGAGGCCGACAGAACACAAGATGGAAAGAACTAGACATATTCAGCATATACAGGCTCTGCGACGTCCATGATAGAGAATTGTGGTGAATCCTGGGGAAGGTCTAAGTCCAACGACAGACGTTAAAAGACTGATGATGATGATGATGATGATGATGATGATGATGATGATGATGATGATGATGATGACAAAATGTATTTGGAACAAGGAAAAACACTGAAGAAAATTACATTAATTGCATTGACAGATATTGGGAAATAGGTGACCAAAATGACAAAAAAAAATCTGTTTTCCAATGTTTAGTGTTTAAGGCTGCAAAGCTTTCTAGACTATAAATATATATATATATATATATATATATATGTGTGTGTGTGTGTGTGTGTATGGTACAAATCAGGCCAGTAGTATAACATAATATAATAATATATCAATAATATAAAGCCACTTCTGAAGAGTAATGGATTTATTTAATAGAGTGCTCGATACATACAACATTTCACTCATGAAGTGAAATTGTTTTAGAGTAGAGCTGGAAATAAACAGTAGATTGTGAATTAGCTACACAAACTAGTTCATGTTTCTGACCTATTCGGGTCTCATCAGGCAAATCTATTACATTTCAGAAGTGGTTTTATGTTATTGATATACTATTATATTATGTTATACTACTAGCCTAATTTGTACCACATATACTGTGTGTCGTTGCTCCTAGCCTACCAGCTAAGTTGAGCACTCTGAAGGATATGTTTTTAATCGCGATTCACCTGATTAGAGAGGGCAGAAACATGAGCTAGTTTGTGTAGCCAATCTGCAATCTACTATTTATTATATATATATATATATATATATATATATATATATATATATATATATATATATATATATATATATATATATGTATTCTGTCTTTATAATTTCATTGAAACCTGTCAAAAAAATATTTTCTGTGAGTTGAGAAATACAACTATGAACACAAACCCTTCTTACTAAATATCCAAGCTACTAAATAAAAAAAAATCCAACCAGCTTGAATTTTCCTTACTTTCCACCAATATCTTACATTTATTGCTCACCTCTTGTGGAATACAAATATTTGTATACACACACACACACACACACACACACACACATACACATATATATATATATATATATATATATATATATATATATATATATATATATATATATATATATATATATATGCGTTAAAAATAGGCAAGAGGAGAGATCAGAGAGATCCAGCTGACGGTTTCATATCAGGTTAGTTAAGCTGTTCGATGGGACACGAGACCACAGCTGACACCTGATAATCAATCCAGAGATTGTGCAGGTCGAATTCACCGTTCCACCGATAACATTTCATTTGCAACCAAAGGTTGTTTTATCGGTGTTGTTAATTCTGCTAATACTGACACAGCCGCCGCCGCTGGTCAGACGACTTGATTTTTTTTTTAGATGTAACATCTATATCTTACAAACGTAGCAGTTAACCGATAATTATTATAAATGAATAGCCACCCTACAGGCTTGCTATTCAGCACGTTTATAAGATGAATTGTATAATAAGAAGCTGTCAACCCAAACTGTCGAATTAGATTTCTATAGTTTTCAAGTTGGTCTGGCTGAATAACTGGTTATGTACATATCTATATATATATGTAGGCTGCTCATTGAGTTGGAAACTTTCAATATTTGTTCTTAATTATGACGTAGGAAAAAACTGATTTTCCAACGCCGCCTGCCCCCCTCTGAATGTTTTAAAAGTAAGGGTCCAACTTGATGTAAGTTTTTGTCTAATTTATCCCTTCGATTGTGTCAAACTGTATTCATATTGGTTGGGTGGAAATTCTGACTTTTTGTTAGTGACGACTGCCCTACAATTCATCACCCCTTTTTCCAATTCTTCGAATCGATGATTCCTAACAAGGCATTGGTTGTGCGATGGTCTCTGTTGAACGAATGGCCGGACCTGTTTCTTTTTTAGTTTGTTTCTCTCTCCGTTAAATGGGCATCTCCACTTAGTTTTTCCTTGTATGTCCTTACGTTAGGGTTATCATTAATATACAGAAAGGGCTATCATTATTATTACTATTATTATTATTGTTATAATTATTTGCAATCTCATGCCAGTTGCCTGGTGTTAACCGCTGGAGTTTGAGTGACAGCAAGTCTCCTCAAGTCTCCAGCCCTTCTCTCCTAGTACTCATTGGTTGCAGTAATAGTGCCGTTTACAGTTTCTCATATGTTGCCCAGTGGTCATTGCTGAAGGCTGAGTGACATTAAGTCCCCTCGAGTCTTCAGCTAACGTCTTTTCTCTCCTTTACTTATCATGCCAGTGCTGTGGTTTACGTTTCTGCCTTTATTTCCCTTCCTTTGTTAGGTCACTGTTAATAATTAGTGTTGCAGTCTTTATATTTCTAGTACTCTCCTCAGTATCCGTGCAATTCCTAGTAGTGCTATTGTCTGTACAGTTGATGAATAGATATAGACAATCGTAATAATTTTAGCATGTACTTCGATTAGATTTGATGAGTGCTATCATTGGCATCCATTTAATCGTTACGTAATCTCATTAGCATATATCCTGTAAAAGAAATGCAGAATAATCAAGTACAGATTTCTGAAATGCATAGATTAAACATGAATCATCATATAGTCCACTATCATCAACTACTTTTTATTTAGACCTGTTTATGATCAACAGAAATGATTAGATGTTGTCGGCACAGAAATTACCATTTATTTACTAACAAAGTACCTAGTCAGCATGAAGACAAAGACATCAGTCCATCGGCGGCAGTTCTGGTTATGTCCTTACATGGAGTAAGTTAGTAATAGATATTTCATAATTAGTGTAACTTGGCCCTGTTTCAACATCCGATCAGTGATATATATATAACTATATATATGTATAACTATATATATATATATAACTATATATATATAACTATATATATATATATATATATATATATAGAGAGAGAGAGAGAGAGATAGATAGATAGATATATAGAGAGAGATTGCATAAATATGGCAAATGATATAATTAGAGCATTTTCGATCATTGTGTCTTTGTCCCAAAAATATTCAAGCTTTCGAGATCACACGAACCCCACTATTCCTAAAAAAATATGAGGGTATACAACCAATTTATCCCCTGATAGAAGCCTATGGAGCTAAAACATGGAACCTCACCAAAAGAATCACTCTCAAACTGAGAACCATGCAACGTGCACATGACAGACTCATGCTCAACCTCCGCGGAAAGATCACAGTCCTACTGACCGTTCAGTTCTACGTAGGGCAGTGGTAGAATGCCAGTCCCTGGGTTTGAAGCGAAGATTTCGATCTTATCTCGTGGTATTGGGTAGGATATATCATAGAAACAGTTTGAAAACTCAAATGGCAATAGGCTGTATATATTGCAAGAATGTCATACAACCGCTAGACACCATGACTCATAATTTGAATACCCAGAGATCACACCTGAGATTGTGGCCGAGAGGAAGTAAGACAGCGTGACGAGATAAACAGATTCAGAAAGTACTAGCTGCACGATGTCCATGTTAGAAAAGTCTGGTAAATCTTGGAGAAGGTCTATGTCCAACAACAGACGCTGACAGACCGATGAAGATGATGATGATGATTGGATAAAGCACTTATTCCCCCTGGATTTGAAACAGATCTAAATTGTAGTCGTGGGGAAACCCCACACCTCAATGCGTGTCATTCCGGTATTTTGAACTCTATATAAGTTGTATGATTTTTTTTTTTTGATATCCCAAGAGGGAACGGCTATTTTGGGGCATTTCTCTCTATGATTGCTGTTTTGATAAATTCTGAAGGGAAAACGAATTTTACTGATTATGTATTTCCCTAGAATTTTCAACCAACGATTCATCATCATCATCATCATCATCATCATCATCATCATCATCAGTCTTTTAACGTCCGTCGTTTGACATAAACCTCCTCCAAGATTCGCTACAATTCTCTATCATGGGCATCACAGAGCAAGTATTTCCTGAATATCTCTAGTTCATCTCTCAATCTTGTGTTCTGTTGGCCTTGGTTTCTTATGCGATCTCTGGTGATCCATGTTGTAGTGATGTCCATCGGTTGTCTTTCATTCTTACGACATGGCCTGCCCATTGCCATCAGAGTTTTTTAATAGTTTCTATGATGTCGCAGACACCCGTTTTTCTTCCCTATATACTGTGCTTTCTTGTGATCTCTCCATGTAAGGTTGAGCATGATTCTCTCATGTGCACGTTGCATACTTCTCAGAGGTTTTATTAGATAATTTTGGATGACGTTGTCTGCAAAGGAAATCAGATTATTGCTTTTGTAGGAGTCCAGACTCGGTAAAAATGCTGTTCGAGCTCTCAGGATCAGCAGCCTTGCATCTGGAATAGGAACATTTTTCAGAAAAACGGTACGATGTTGCTTTTGTTAAGGAGACACAAGCCTGGATAAAAAAAAAGTCTTCAAGGATACCATCTATCGATTGTTCATAATGAGAATTTGAAGGGTGTTGTGCAAATTGATCCAAGGACTCGCAGATTTCAAAAACAACTGAAGGCCGTCAACCCCATCAAAATAGACAAATTTGATCCTCGCAAATCAAGCACTTACAACAAAATACGTCGTTTATCGATCTGATCCTCACTTGAGGCATGGGTCACAGTTGAACAGTTGATGAAAAGAATTATAACTTTCGATTAATAATGGATCCTCTACAGCAAATGTAAGGGGTCTTCATGGTAGCTAGATATGACGGAAAAGCCAAAATATGTTTTGAAACTTCCATTTCTCACTGTAAAGTTATGGTGACTGCTTGGTGATGCTGTGAATGAATCATCCACTGATCATTTTTACAACCAAGAGAAACAATAACAGCTCGATCATATTGCTAACGAATTGGTGAAAAGCATTCAAAATTAATCAGAAAATATCTTGAATTGATTAACAGGTATAGATCTATTTCGTTGCACGACAATGCCAGCATTCATGTTGCAAATACGACCGAATCAAATTTGCAGAAACTTGAATATGAAATCTTGAATCATTCTCCATATTCATCGGGTTCATCTCCAACTGATTATTACTATCAGATTATTATTTTGGCACCTTGAGCTCTTTCTTTATGATGAAAAGTATGCTAACAAAGAAATGATGATGGCAACATTTGGACAATTTCATCTCTGAAAGAGTTCAATTTCTATAAAGAAGAAAAATTCATATTTAAAGAAAGTTATTGAAGCAAAAGGAGCCTCTTTTGAATAAGAACCAGGCCTATTTATATTTAAAAGTTTCTTTGATTTCTCTTTTCAGAAGCGACAATTTCATGCACGACAACCCAATAGTCTTTTTTCAGTGGTATAATAAAAGCATTTTTACAATTACATAAGTTATTCAATTACATCATTCTTCAACCTTAGATGGGTTGTATGCTTACGACTTCTTAACATCACACAAGTTATATGATCATAGCATCTTCAAGCATTACATAAGTAGTATAATCACGGTTTCAACATTACATGAATAACAAAATTAAGACATCATTCGACGTCACATAGGTGGTATACATATGCTATTCTATAGTATTTCATAAGAAACGTATTTATTTCAATTTTTTTCGGACAATTTAAACTGTTCTCCCCATCTTTCATGTTAACATAATGTCTGCAGGAGCGTCTGTTTGGAGGGGGGGCAAACAGGGCACTTGTCCTCGACCCCTAGATCAGCTAGGATGAAATGATTTGAAAATTTCAACCTTATATTCAATGAGTGATGATGATATTGTTTTATGTAGATTCAACTTATTGTTCTCATATAAAAAAAATATGGCATTATTCTTTGCTGGTAACGGGGTTGCTACCACTTCCGACCTATAACTCAGGCTTACGATCAACTATGAAATAAATGAACTTGCCTTTCATCTACGACGCCATGTTGAAAACTCTGCACTTATTTCAGCTTGAGATCAGGAGCAAGTACAGTTATTAACGATTTACGTTTGCCCTACGAAAACACGTTAGCTGTAATCTGTAGCTGTCATACTTAAAGATTTTGATTTTCTAATAAATGAGGATTTAAATTAAAATGATAGTTATTTTCGCTTCGCTCGGTCGAGTAAGTTATAAGATATGATAAAAAGAATATATCTTTTTGTCCCAGTCCCCCGAAAATATCTTCTTTCCTCTTTGAGACGAACGAACTCGAAGAAATGAATTCTGTCTACAACACCATGACTACCATTGAAAACTATAGACTTTTTTTCTAGCTTGGGATCAACAGCAGCTGTCGTAGTTTACAATTTAAATTATTTGAGAAATAAAAATTTAATAAATATTCCAATCAAAATAAAAGCCAGTTTCGCTTCGCTTGGACAACCTTGTTATAAGATAAATTCTGAATGTATCTTTCGACCCCCATTCCCATCCCCTGGAATCAAGTCCCTCCCCTTTAGTGAAAGATGAGTTCAAAAAATGTCTTCTATCTTCACGCCATAACTATGATTGGAAACTATACACTTCTTTAGCTTGATATTAGCGGCAACTATCGAAGCTGACAATTGAAATTATTTCATAAATATCAAATAAATAAATATTTAAATTAAGATAAAAGCCAGTTCCGCTCCCCCTCAGACAAGTAAGTAATGAGATGAATTTTTGAATATGTTTTGGTCTCTGCCCCTGCACGCACCCCTTACAAAGGTAACATCAGGCGTCCACGTGTCGCAGTCTGTTCATTTTGCATTAGTTCATCAAAGCAGTAAAGAAGAGACTGGATTGTCTGATCGATAGTTGGAATGTTGATGACTCTCCGTGAACTTTAAGACCAAATGTATCATTTTATCATTACATAAAAATACACTTTGTTTGTTGCTGCTTAAGAAATTATGCACGTCTGTCTGATAAATTTCCGTCAATGACTAAGACTTGTCAATCTAGCGCAGTCAGTAAGACAGCTTCTTGGCAACCACATTGGTCCTGTGTTCAAGTCTGGGCGGGGGGTGTACGTTTTGCACATCATATTACAACCCTAATTCTGGTAAGGATAGTTGTTGTTCAAGAAGAGAGGACAGTCAACACCAGCGTCTAACTGTGGCTTGGTTTTGACAGTAATTAGAGCATCTCTCACCATAACATGAGTTACATAATTATACTTCTTTTCGGCATTACGTAAGCAGTATGATCATGGTATTTTTAATATTACATAAGTAGAATAACAATTACGGTTCCCAACATCATTTAATATAGTTATGCCACGTGCACATGAGAGAATCATGCTCATCCTCACGTGGAGAGATCACAAGACAGCACAGTATATAAGAAAAAGAACTTGAGTCGGAAGCATCGTAGAGTCTAAAACTCAAATGTAAAAATGGGCAGGTCAAGTTGCAAGAATGGCAGACAACCGCTGAACATCACGACTCACAGCATGAATCTCCAGAGATCACATGCGAAACCGGGGCCAACAGAATACTAGATGGAGAAATGAACTGGACAAATTTAGAAAATACTGGCTCTGCGACGCCCACGATAGAGAAATGTGGTGGATCCTGAGGAAGGTCTATATCCAACGACAGACATTTAAAGAATGATGATGATAGTTGAAGTATTATACGACATTATTTCGGTAGTATGATACTCATTTTGTAGGATTACATAAGAAACTCATTTATTCCGATTGTTTTCTGTCTATTCAAACTCTATTTCTCATCTTTCATGTTACTGTAATGACTGTCAGGGCATCTGCAGTGAGCAAGGAGTACGGAGAGTTTAGAAGTTACATAAATATACTTCAATTCGATATTACGCAAGTTGTATGATCATGGTATTTTTAATAGAGTAGTATAACCATTATTTTCCCAACTTTATATACGTAATATATTTAAAGCATTATTCGATATTACTTCGGCTGTACAATAATATCATTATATAATATAACATAACAAACGTATTCCAATTATTTTCAGGCAATTTAAACTCTCCTTCCCATCTTTCATGTTACTAAAATGTTTGCCTTGGTATCTGCTGGGAGCAGGGAGCCCAAGGATTTACCAAGTTGAAACTTTATAGTTAATGAGCAATAATGATGCTGCTCAATTGTTTCATGTAAACTCAACACAATTTATCTCCGTATAAAAAGATGGTATTATTCTTTTCAGATGACAGGGGTAGGCGCTGATTCCGAGCAACAGCTCGGCTTTACGATTATGAGACAGATGAGCTCGTAAAAACGTCTAGCATCTATGACACTAGAGGGACGATTAGAAACTCTGTACTTTCCTTATATCGAGATCAGTAGCAACTGTCGTTGTTGACGATTTAAATGCAAAGATGGATGGCATTATTCTCCGTTTGTGACAGGGTGGCCGTCCATTCTGAGTAACAGCTCGGGTATACGACCATGAGACTAATGAGCTCGTAAAAACGTCTACCATCTACGAAGTCAGACGCCCGATTGAAAACTAAACACTCTTCTTAAATCGAGGTAAGTGGCAACTGTCGTGATTGATGGTTTAAATGAACAAAAACATGGTAGTATTATCAGATGACAATTTGAATGAATAAAAAGATGGTACTATTCTTCGCTGATGACAGGGTGGTTGTTAATTCTGAGCGACAGCTCGGGTATACCACTATGAGACTTATATGCTCGTAAAAACGCCTAGCATCTACGATATCAGAAGTACAATTGAAAACACTTTTCTTAGATAGAGATCATCAGCAACTGTCTTAATTAGCGATTTAAATGAATAGAAAGATGGTATTATTAGTAGACGATTTGAATGAAGAAAAAGATGGGATTATTCTTTGCTGGTGACAGGGTGGCCACGAAGAGGTATCCAGTATATTTTTCTCCCCACTTTGGAAATATGTCCCCTGCCAACCGGTAAAGGAGCAGCAGACGCTTCAGTGTCACGGTCGATTCATTCTGCAATGACCCATCAAAGACAGGATGGACTTATTAAATGCGTCCGAACAAGAGTAAGAATATTTATAACATTCCTCAAAGTTGTAGACAGTAAATGTCACCTCAACATAATACGTAATATATATATAAATATATACATATATATGTGTGTGTGTGCATGTGTGTGTGTGTGTGTGTGTACCTGGCTTTTCAGACATTTTATAATTAAAGATATCGTCTATATTTATGAAGAAGGTCATTAAAATTCAAAGAGTTTTCTTCAGACGATTGAACTCGTTAATACTTTTGGCTAATCCATTCTACGGCCTTCTTCTTGTGTACAATCTTAATGAAATGGTATAAACGGTTATAACATTGGCTTTGGGTTATATCTTTTGCACCAAGATAAGTGCCCAAGAACTGGTGTAATAATAATAATAATAATAATAATAATAATAATAATAATAATAATTATTATTATTATTATTATTATTATTATTATTATTATTATGTTGGTTTGCAGTTGATCAACTGCTTATCCCAAGCGTTGTTCAGCTAGTTTACAAAATATTTTCTGACAAATACCTTTTATGTAACATTTTATACAAATCACTCGCTGATTGCTTTACAGCCATGCCTGTTGGGTTTGTCCTTTAGCAAGTATTTCCTGAATTACCAAATGACTTGTTCAGACGAAAACTCAAACGTATTTGTTTGAAACTAAAACATGAAGGGTTCTTTCAATCTTTGTAGCACGGGGAAAGAATTTCAAAGTACAGAAAACTGACGGATTCCTGTTTGGCTGGGCCATCACTAGCTAAACTTGATTTGTTATAAAAAGGAAAAAAAAAGACAAGAAAAGGGTTTAAGATTTGGATAAAAAGGGGCACAGCATTTTTCAATATGATTTTCGGTTTGATTTCCTTCCCCAAATCGTAAAACGATTGGAGGGGGAGGTCCTTTTTGTTTGTTGCTTGTTTTTTTTTTCTTTTTTTCTCCTATAACATCCGTCGGATGATCTATTTGCATTTATACTTTTTCTAGTTTCTAGATCTTTGTGTGAACATCGACTTGCAACGGACATCTTTTTCTTATACTAAGAATAGACCTTTATCAATATCCAAGCTTCATTTTGTTTCACTCACTCGCTTAAATCTGAAGAGAGAAACAGAATCGCTCATCATGGCAGCCCAAAACAAAAGCATAAGGACAAACTACATAAAAACAAAAATCGACAGAACACAGACAAACAGCAAATGCCGCATGTGCGGTGAAAGAGATGAGACAGTAAACCACATAACTAGTGAATGTAGTCAACTCGCCCAGAAGGAGTATAAGCATAGACATGATAGAGTAGCAACGATGATACACTGGGAAATAAACAAACAAATGGGATTCAACCATGTGGAAAAGTGGTATCAGCACAAATCAGAGGCAGTCCTGGAGAATGACAACCACAAACTACTATGGGACTTTGACATCCAAACTGACCACCTCATCCAGGCAAGACCAGACTCGGTAATTGTTGACAAGAAGAGGAAGACCTGCCAAATAGTAGACGTGGCTGTACCTGCAGACCATAGAGTAAAAAGGAAGGAGAGTGAAAAACGGGAAAAATATCTGGACCTAGCAAGAGAATTGAGGAGGATGTGGAACATGAAAGCCAGGGTAGTACCGGTCATAATCGGCGCACTAGGAACTGTCCCAAAAATACTGAGGGTGAGACTGGAGGAGATCAGGATAAGGGGAAGGATTGAGACAGTAAAGACCACATCACTGCTAGGAACTGCGCAGATACTGAGGAAAGTGCTAGAAATATGAAGACTGCAATGTTAATTGTCAACAGTGACCCAACAAAGGTAGGGAAATGAAAATGGAATAGCAAACCACAGCACTGATATGATAGACGAAAGAGAGAGGAGCCGTTGGTTGAAGACCTGAGGAGACTTATTGTCACTCAGCCTTCAACGATGACCACTGGGCAACCGGTGTGAAACTGTAAACTGCAGTATTACTGCGACTTATGAGTACTAGGAGAGAAAGGCTGGAGACTTGAGGAGACTTGCTGTCACTCAACCTCCAGCGGTCACCACTGGGCAACTAGTGTGAGATTGCAAGACCGGACTTAGTAATAGTAGACAAAAAAAGGATGGCCTGCCAAATAGTAGACGTTGCTGTACCTGCAGACCAAAGAGTAAAAAAGAAGGAGGGTGAAAAAAGGGAAAAATACCAGGACCTAGCAAGGGAGTTAAGGAAAATGTGGAACATGAGAACCAGGGTAGTACCGGTCATAGTGGGCGCACTAGGAACTGTCCCCAAAACGCTGAGGGTGAGACTGGAGGAGATCGGGATTAGGGGGAGGATAGAGACCCTACAGACCACAGCACTACTGGGAACTGCACGGATACTGAGGAAGGTGCTAGAGATATAAGTACTGCAACGAATAGTAGCTCTGTCATGATATGCGAAAGAGAGGAGACGTTAGCTGAAGACCTGAGGAGACTTATTGTCACTCAGCATTCAGCGATAACCACTGGGCAACCGGTGTGAAACTGTAAATCGTAGAATTACTGCGACCTATGAGTACCGGGGGAGGAGGGCTGGAGACTTGAAGAGACTTGCTGTCACTCAAACTCCAGCGGTTACCACCGGGCAACTGGTGTGAGATTCCAAATAATAATAATAATAATAATAATAATAATAATACCATCACAGTATTATTGTGGTCTATCAGAATGAGGAGAGGAGGGCTGGAGACTTGAGGAGACTTGCTGTCACTCAAGCACCGGCGGTAACCACCAGGCAACTGGTGTGAGATTGCAAATAACAATGATGGCAGCTCCAATCTCCATTGCACACATTATTAGATAACTCTAGTCGATATGAATGTATGTATTTAACCAAGCATATATCACTCTATGAATATATAGAAGTATGTCTGGGGAAAGTGTTGTATTGTCACCTTCCTCTTTTTCCTCTCTATATTTAAAGGTCGAACTGACATAATTTATAAGGTTGCCAGCCTTAGGTCTTTAGGTGAGACCAGGCTGGTGACTTACATAAACTGGAAACCCAACTGGTAACTGACATAAACAGCAACGTCAACATAATGATAATTTTTTTAATGAAAGTATTGCAATGATGCTGTAGATACTAAAAATATAGGATTATTAAGAAGTACTACTGGAATGAAGTTAAAACGGCGTTAATTTGAATACAGCAAAACAAAAGATTTCATGGCCAAATGATTTTTCCTAATGACAACTCCGCATCTTATCTCAATCTATCTCATCCTATATCCCACGTATACTGACGTCTGCATTTTTCAAAGGGAAAGGCTTAGAGTGTATTGTATCAAGGCTTAGAAGGTTTCGGATTTCGTTTCTCTCTCTGATTCATTTGCAATGACCCGAATTATCTGCTTTTTCTTTTACTTTTTTCTCTCCCTCTACTCAGTCCTTGCTTTTCTTTCTTTCTTCCTTTCTTTCTTCCTTTCTTTCTTTCATTCTTTCTACCTTGTTAGAAATTGTCAATCAAATTTTCAACGGAGGTTTCTCCAGTTTTTAAGCTTGTTAGGCTGACCAGGTGGCGGGTAGATTATGTATGTATGACGTGTCCACATCGTCTAAAAATAATGTTTTCCCCAGGTGAATAAGTTCTTAGTTGAAGGGGTTCAATTTGCAAGGTAAGTTCAGGTTTACATACATCCATTCCTTTAAAATGTGATCGGCTGCATTGAGAAAACATAAGGAGCAGATATGGACACTGAATGAACAAGTCTGTAACTGTCATAGAGCATTCACTTCAGGTCACATGGGACCAATTTGGGTATAAAATATTTATAGGGCCCCTTATTTGCCAGCTGAGTGCTTAGCTTAGATGGTAGGAGCGGCGTCGCGTTGAGATAGCCTTTTGTAGGACACAAATTCGATTCCTGCCGCTGCCTATTTCATCAATTGATATTTTTATTACGCTGTCTAGGCCAACTGGCGTATTCACTGTGTAAAAATGGTGCATTGGTTCAAATAGATTTTGAAATAAAAATAATGCATTTATGATTTCATTTATATATATATTTATATCCCAATATATGTTGTTATATTTATGCATACATATATATATATATATATATATATATATATATATATATATATATATATATATATATATATATATATATATATATATATATTACAAAGAAAATTTGAAGAGGAACTACACATCATCCGGCAACAGTATTCACTAAATTGCATATCTGACAGCCCTAGACGTCATGGAAATATAAATGAACGTAATGCAGGTCGGTTTCACCTCGAAATATCTTTAAAATTATCACATTCCGTCTGGGATAAGTTGTCGATTCTCTCTATATATGTACCTTTATTATGTAGGTACAAGATAATCCGTCAGAATAGTATACATGCCACAGCAAGAAAAAATTAGAGCTATGAGGATTGTTGTTGCTGTTATTCAGGGGAAATAGTCAATTCCTGCGTCGGACCGTGGCTTGGTTTTGACAATAATTAGAGTTTTTCTTACCTATACATGAGTTACATAAATATACTTCGATTTGACATTACGCAAGTTGTATGATCATGGTATTTTCAATACAGTAGTATATACTTTATTTTTCCCAACATTATATACGTAATATGTTTAAAGCATTATTATGTATCAATTCGGTTGTATAATAATATCATTATGTAATATAACATAAGAAATGTATTCTAATTTTTTTCGAGCAATTTAAACTCTCCTTCCCATCTATCATGTTACTGTAACATCTGTCAGGGCATCTGCAGGGAGCAGGGAGCCCATGGATTTTGGAAGTTGGAACTTTATAGTCAATAAGCAATGATGATGCTGCTCAATTGTTATATGTAAACTCAATTCAACGTCTCCCTATAAAAAGATGGTATTATTCTTTTCAGGTGACAAGGTGGGTGCCGATTCCAAGCAACAACTTGGCTTTACGATTATGAGACAGATGAGCTTGTAAAAACGTTTACCATCTATGACACAAGAAGAACGATTGAAAACTATGCACTTTTCTTATGTTGAGCTCAGTAGCAACTGTTGTAGTTGGACACAACTGAAACAGGCTTTTACAAGCATAAAGAATATGACAGAGAGACGTCATCAATTTTCTTTGGGGAATCTTGGTTTTTCTCAACGAATTCTTTGAAAAATGCAACTGTGCCATTCCAGCCTTGTTGTAAAAGTTAAAAGAGAAAGATTGTTTTTTAAACCCGAAAATTGAATAACCAGCAAATTACTTCTCTTTTTTTTTGTATAAAAAGTGTTTTGCTCTCGATATTTTGTTACATTATTTTTGTATTTCCAAATTACATCCAGCAATAATCCAATTTTAGCCTTTGTTGGTGGCCAATGGCCACTGACAACTATATGTTAGTTATATGAATGGATATCTTGGCTCTGCGGATGAAGATTTTGGGAAGGTTTTCCATAATCATAGAATCCTCAGATGGTGCCTATCCCTCTAGCATAAAATGTGGGGTGTCCGTCTCTTGAGGGACAACTCTTGTTGCAGTATATATTTTACGACCATCACCTATTGTAGATGATTCAAATGAATAGGAAGATGGCATTATTCTTCCTTTGTGACTGGGTGGCCGTCTATTCCGAGCAATAGCTCGGGAATACGACTATGAGCCTGATGAGTTTGTAAAAACGTATACCATCTACGGCGTCAGAAGTACTTACCTTGAAAATATGTCCCGTGACCACCTGGAAAGAATTGGAAGTTGATTCAAACAAATTTTCAAATACAAATGATGCATTCATAGTTATAAATTTAAAAAAAACTGTACCTATGAGCTATGACTCCAGCAAAACTCCAATCAGATGATGATTCTGGGGCCATGCATTATTTCGGGGGTGGAAAATCATTACCATTAAAACAAAGCACCCTAGCAGTACCTCCCGATATCAACATTGTTGTTTTTTTTCCTCACTATGTGGAAGTGCTAGATAAAAACGTGGCTTTCACGTATGTACATTTTATAAAATTCCAGCCCAATTGTCTGTCTACCGTAACAACAACAATCGTCACCTAATTTGAAAAGTTTTCTCGGGTTGTCTGTCCCGTCATGTCAAACTGATCTAATGTAGAATTTATCTTTTTCCTACCATGATTGGGAATCTGACCAAGTGATCGATAGGCGACTCTCTCACCGGCTGAGCCAAACTGACAAGTCTTACATGTGTATGATGAGTTATGTAACGAATGCAGAAGTGCCTATTTATCATTATCATAAGTCTTTCGTCGTTGGATATAGACCTTCCTGAGGATTCGCCACACTTCTCTATCTTGGGCGTAGCGGAGCCAGTACTTTCTGAACTTGTCTAGCTTGTCTCTCCATCTAATATTCTGCCAGCCTCAGTTTCGCATATGGTCTCAGGGTATCCGTGTCGTGAGTCGCAATGTCCTTCGGTCGTCTGCCATTTGTGCAATGTGGCCAGCCCACTGCCATTTGAGCTTTTTAATGAATTCTCTAATGTCCCTGACTCTTGTCTTTTCCCGGATGTACTGTGCTGTCTTGTGGTCTCTCCATGTGACGCCTAACATAATTTTCTCATGTGCATGTTGCATGGTTCTCAATTTGCGGATCTGTCTCTTGGTTAGGTTCCATGTTTCAGCTATTACGTCCTACCAAATAAATACATCTATAAGATGAACATTCTCCTATCGTGATTTCAAATCACAACCAAGTAATTGTTGGCAAGCCGTCTTATCGAGTAAACCAATCTTACAAGTTTTACATCTCTACGAAAATTACTAAACAAACATGCAAGGGCCTATTCCATTGCTAATGAATAAATACATATACACTAAAAGCTATCTTTCAAATATCTTTTTTTTGGCGGGCGGGGGGGGCAGAAGTGGAAAATTAAAAATACACGCTGGTGATCCCGGTTGGGAGTGATCAATCAAAAATTGTTAAAAAAGGGGGGTTAACGAATAGGTTCCTTGCCTCACCTTTTATTGGACAGTGATCTAAAAAAAACTAATTTTCAAAAAACGAGCGTGAATGCTCTCACACTCAAAACGAAGGGGTTGATTCAGCTAGAACGTACTTTGAAAATTGAATCCCCACTCAAAACCCTTTTTGTGGGGGTAATTTTTCTTATTTTTTTCTAGACGTAATAAAAAGGTAAGGTTTAAATTCTCAGTGATGTGTAAACGTTTAATCTTTAAGCTGGTCTGTATATATATATGTGTCATACATACATACTGACCAGCTTAAAGACTGAAGAAACCTGTGTTTATAGTTTTGGTTAACTGTTTCTTATTATTTAGGAGAACCTACCGCAGTCTGACCACCTGTTTCTGCATGTCCCACATTTTACATATATATATATATATATATATATATATATATATATATATATATATATATATATATATATATATATATATATATATATATGTATATATATATATATATAGACATCCTGTTAATATTTACCCATTGGAGAAAATCACAATTAGGCATGGTCTGATGAATATCAATACTTCTTTAATCTGTGTTTTATTACCTGCTGGAATTAAAGAAATTCATGTGCTCGAACAGGTTTTATTCTACGAATATATACACATATCTACTGAGAGAAATGAATGACGATTGGAAGGTGAAGAGAAAAACACAAGAGATAGGTGTTACAGCTTAATTTTTTCAAATTATTAACCCGTGGATGTAGTTCGATGCATTTCGACAGGAACCAGCCAACCTTTTCAGTGAAAGATATTTGCAATGTTTCACAGAGAAAAATATGCTGTTTACATTTCGATGCTGAAAAGGAGAATGTAAATATTTCTGTGTTTGATTGTTTGGTAGGAGTATGAAGGGAGGTGTTTGTATCTCTGTAGCTGAGGATGACATTTGGTTTGAAATGAGATGGGTCTATTGGAGGTGGAGTCAGTGGGTGTGTGTCTCCTGTTTCTCTAGGAGACTTGGCTTGTCTTAGATAAGAAATGTAGTGAAAGGCTCGAATAGTCACTTCTCAGGGAAAGGTGGATTAAGCTATTTCTATTTTAAGACGGAGAAGTGTTGTCTAGCAATTAATTGATAGATGTTGGTGTACGTGGGACAGGGTGGATGTAGGTGTGCTGTTTTCATTTAGTGTTTTTGATTGATGGTAGCTAAGATTACTAATACTTTTCTAAAAGAATCGGAGTATGTGCTCTTGTACCGTTTTTCGAATTGACTATCGGTTGTTTGCCAATACCTTATATGTTGGTGTTGTTGGTGTTTTGATAATCAGAGTATCTGGGAGGTTTACAATCTGAAAGTGTCCATACCTCCACGACACGCAGATGCATCGAAGCAGCATTAATATCCCAATATAATACAGTAACTCAAAGGCATGGCCACGTTCAGGTTACAAACCCCATTAATACTTTAGACAACATTCATGCTTGCTTTTTTATTTTTTATTTTTTTTTTGAAAAAACATTTTCCAGTGATCACCTACCAACAAAAGACAAAGGGAGTGATTAATTTCTTCTTTTTCGGATTACTTTTCATAATCGAACGCATGTAAGTTTAAACCTCTGTATTGAATATTCCAGGGTTATTATCGTGGATATTAGAAAGAGTATTTCAGAAGAATGCATGCAGTACTGAAGGCTGAGCTGGATTCAAAAAATAGAGTAGACGACATAAACACGCTACATATCACTTTTGCCACATACAGTTTTAATATAATCAACTGAAATCTAGATGAGATTACACAAAATAGACACCAAGATAAAGAAACTGCTAATGTGTCACAGAATGCAACCACCCTAAAACTGACATCAGTTGTCTTTATTTGCCAAAGATGTAGGGGAATGATACAACTTGAATTGACCTACAGAACAGCAACAAAGGTATTATATCAGTGCCATAAATCACCAAGGACTGGATGTTGAAACGAGATAAGGAATATGAAAGCTCAGAAAAGTCGCACTAAATAGTAAAAGAGAGTGAAAAGTTTGCAAGGGAACTCGATGTAACCTTGGACAATAGGAGATATTCACAGAATATAGACGTGAAAAACATGAGACAATATGTATAGGAGTAAGACCCTAAACAGCTTCAAGTAAAACGGGGACAGACACTTCTGAGCAGATAATTCACCCTCGTACCCCGAAGCAAAGACGCTGATATAGATCAGAAAACACCCACCAGTGGCTCAGGAGCAGTGGTTCGAACGCAGAAACAGAGAGATTTAAACTGGCCGCTCAAGATCAAAACTTATCAACTTGAAACTTCCCCCAAAATACCATAAAAAAATGATGCTGACCTCAAATACTGCTTCTATGACTTGCATATAGAAGCAATAGACTGTGTATTGGATACAAGTGCGAACGTGGCTGAGTGGGCCGATATCTACATTGGAAAGTCTGAGGCATTACGGAATACCGACTGACAATAATTCGTATGAACATCAACCAGACACATTAACTGAAGGCCAGAATACCACGATACTATTGGACTTGACTGCAATAAATACCGATGGGACCTCCAAAGTAGAAAGATCTGATATAGTAATCAAGGACCACCATTAAAAAAATTGCCAATTCATTGTCATGAGTATGTCTTCTGATTGAAATATTGCCACAAAAGACCTTGTGAAAGTAGGCGAGTGCAAGGACCTTGAACTCGAATTACAGAAAATATGACACTTGGAAAATGCAAATTGTTCCTGTGATTGTCAAAGTGCAAAGGGTTATCAAGAAAGGCTCGGGAGAACATCTCGCCAAAATCTATTGTAACCTTTCTCTTTTAAATCTAGAAAATAGTTTTAACATCACTGTTCACATTTAGGGAAGAGCATTGGCATCTGTTGTATACCTGTATAAAGTGCAACACAATCAGAAAGAAACTGAATGTGCAAAAAACTGGATCACACACAAAAAAAAAAAAACAGCAACACACAAAAAACTGCATTACTTTGTAATCGCTTCGGCCAGATTATGTATCCATTTCTTGATGATAATAATAATAATAATAATAATAATAATAATAATAATAATAAGAAGAAGAAGAAGAAGAAGAAGAAGAAGAAGAAAAAGAAGAAGAAGAAGAAGAAAAACAATAATGATAATAATAACTATAATAATAATAATAATAATAAGAAGAAGAAGAAGAAGAAGAAGAAGAAGAAGAAGAAGAAGAAGAAAAAGAAGAAGAAGAAGAAGAAAAACAATAATGATAATAATAACGATAATAATAATAATAATAATAATAATAATAATAATAATAATAATAATAATAATAAAGTAAAGAAGAAGAGTGAAAACCTGGAAAAGTGAAAAACTGGGGAAAAAAAAGATCTAAGAGAACTGAAGAATATGTGGAACATGAAAGTTTGGGTAGTACCGGTAATTATAGGCGCGCTAGGAGCTGTCCAAAAGACACTGAGGGCGAGACTGGAGGAGCTCGGGATAAAAGGAAGGATTAAGACTGTACAGACCACAGCACTGCTAGGAAATGCACAGATACTGAGGAAAGTGCTAGAATTATATGGACTGCAACAC